>OX393578.1:55228370-55368489 GCA_947652605.1 Elmis aenea | reverse complement strand
AAAAAATTTTACAGGTTAAGATGCTTCATTTTTTGCCATAAAGACTGTGTAGAAGCTAAGCCAGAGGTCGCCAAAGTGGTCTATATAGACCCCCAGGGGTCTATTTAACAAAAGTAGGGGTCGATCTGAGCCAGGGGGTCGATTGGGGGTCGAAGGAAAAACAATTCTTAATACGCAAATCACACATACCTAACTGCGTATGTAAAATTTGTTATTTGGAAAATTTAATGACGTCTAAACAAAGCTGCAAGGAAAAGATGTAACAATTATTCAAGCGCGGACAATACTGTTAGGCTTCCAAGTAAAATTAAATTTATTTAGATCTTTATTGCTACGTAAGGATTATCAGTATTTTTCAAATCTGCGACAATTAGAAATAAAAGAAGAAGACTTGAAAATATATACAAGTCAAACTGGGCTTTGTTGATTTGGAAAACATTGACATCCCTGAATGGATTATTGCGCCATTTTCCTCTCAAATTGAAAACGTGGACATCAACCTGCAAGATGAGCTTGCTGAATTATTATCGGATCTTGAAGCAAAGGCGCTTCTTAAAAATGTAACAATAAGCAAATTTTGGGCAAATATAAATATAATGCAAAAATATGTAAAACTTTACGAAATAGCTCAGCCATTTATGCTGGCGTTTCCAAGTTCCTATATGGTTGAAGCTGGTTTCAGTCACGTAAATTCAATCTTAACTAAGTACAGAAATAAATTAAATATGGAGTTTCGACTGTTTCGAGGGGATTTAAGATTAAAATTGACCAATTTCGAACCCTATATAGCGAACCTTGCAAAGAAACACCAGGCACACCCATCTCATTGATTAAGAAGCAATACTGTAGTTACTTTACTTATTATTTTTACTTATTTATAATTACTTATTATTTAATAAATATTAAGGTATTTAAATTTCAACATTAAGATATTTTTCAGAAAACTATTGTTACACAATGTAAAATTACTTTAATAAATGTTTAAAATCATAAAATAAATGTACAAACACAGTACCTAATAGATAGTTTAATTTTTATTAACTGAAAATTACTTTTATGGGGGTCGATGGAGATTTCGAAAAATTATAAGTATAGGGTCGATGATCAAAAAAGTTTGGCGACCCCTGAGCTAAGCGAATATACTAGAGCTGTATCTCAAGAGAACGCAACAAGTTCACGTAAATTACAGAATTTTGGAAATAAATTTAAAAAGATTTGGTTTTTTTGAAAAACTAACTAGAAATCCAAAACAAATCTATGAAGAATTAGAATTACCTGTTTTTACACAGTTTTTATGGCTTCTCAACACGGTTTCATTATTTGTAAATGTAGCCATAATTATTATGATATAACAAAGTTGCAACAAAGACCTGGCCCTACTAGAGGGGAGGGGGGTCTAGAGGGGCTGCATCCCCGAGCCCCCAGCCTGAGGGGTCCCAAATTTTGTTTTTTGTTTGTTTAATATAATAATATTATTGTTTGTGTTTTTATAATTATATTATTTTTTTCTCCATTGATATTACGTACAATGTAGATAACCTAAATAAAACAATTTAAATTGAGATTTGAATAAAATGTAAAATTATATAGTCTCGCGCGTTGGACCGCAAAAAAGTAGCTACGATTTTTTTTGTTCTCATCATAAAAAACAGATTTTTTCATTCACGGGCCCCCCAATTTTAACTTCCCCGGGCCTCCTCTTACCTCTAGGAGGCCCTGACTATCGAATTACTCAACAACATTATTAAATTCTAGCAAGTACCGCAGACAAATGATACTGTCATTCGACATTTAATTGGTCGTTTATGGTTTCTTCTTTCATAGATAGCTTGATAAGTGATTTTTTTTTAAATTTTGCTATTCATTTAAAAAAATGTAGCAAGTGATATCTCATTAGAAAGAGAAAGAAGGCACATTTAACTATTCCAAAGCCATCTTGACGGCTCTTGACAAAAAATTAAATCAGGGGTAATATCTCAGTAACGGTAAGTTACAACAAAAATCTGAAATAATAGTTATATTCTACATTTAATAAATACATTAAGAATGTACAATAGTTATTTACTGGAAAGTGATACTTTACTGGACGAGTGGACAGTTTTTGGACGAGCCGTAGGCGAGTCCTGGGAGCATACGAGTTCAGTAAAGACACTTTACGGATATGTTACGTACAATATTTTTTCTGCTTCCGCCACTGACACCAAAATCACTATCGTCACAATCCATAGTTAAACAATAACCTAACAAAATACAGGTGAAAACTCGCTTGGTGGTATAATGACGTTTTTTTGACGCAAAACTTTACGGCCTAGGCCGGTAAAGGCAACTCATTACCATGGCATCTAGTTACTTTCTGGCCTACGCCAGTAAAAATGTATTTTTCAGCCTAAAAATGAATCGGAAACAATTGATTTTCTGGACGGACGCAGAAAAAAAAATTAAACGAATGATTAAGACATATAAAAGTTATGAGAGAAAAAGAAATACTATATCTTCATATTTTTTCCTATAACATCTGTAGTACAAGGAATTTTGTGCGTTTAAAAATTGATTTTAGCTCCTCTGATACTTGAGAATAATTCATCTAATTTAGGCAAACTTGCGCATCTAATATATTATGGTAAAGCGAAATCCCCATGCTGGAAATGTTATCTGGGATACTCTGTATAGCAGTTCCCTACATTAATTCGATTTTTCTACGGAGCAAATAAGTCGTTTTGAAAATAAATGTTTTATGCGTTATTTAAGCGTTCGTTTTAAACGTAATGGTATAAAAATCAATAATAAATAATTAATTAATCTACTGATGAAGATCACGATAGTCCAGAAACGGTTATAGATTTTCCTCAAGATGAGGACTGTGAGGTGATTTTTAAATAAAACTTTTACAATTTCACGTGTAATTATATCGCGACCTGTTACTCTGCGCGGAGGTAAAAACCGTTTTCGGTGCCAATAACGCAAGGGCATAATTAACGTAATGGCCGTAATACACACCAAAAAACTATATTCTTATACATTATTCGCAGTTTGCCGCTGGCAGCGGCCAACTTTACAAACACATGCAATATCTAAATTTAACTTAACCATGAGCATCCCGTCTGTTTCTATCGGATTCAGACAGTGGGACATAAAGCGAAAAGCAAGAGGTTGGGTACGGAAAATATTCATGAGACGGAGGCTACCAAATGAACATTACGTGCGGTTGGGCATTGACAGCATGTAAAAGGAAACCTTGTATCCTGTAGTTTGGGGGATGCATTTCAAACAAGGCCTGTCTTGTCACGCTCGCTGACGACCTGCCCATGCTAAACTTACTCACACATTGCTCTAATGGAAGCTGTCCCCATGGCTAGCGATGGACATTCGCATACGTTAACGGCACAACTTATTCACTACCAGGACATTAACATTATTTCGCCGAATTATGGCCGCCAAACTTTCCAATCATTTTATGTACAGGGTGGACCACATTCGATGGGATTACATAGTTCTAAAACGTAACAAAGTTTATTAATTTTTGTTAGGTGCATACAAAACACTACATCCAATTAATCGCCGAGGTATATCAAGTAACCAAAAATTTCGTACGATTTTCTTAATACAGATTGCCATGAATATTTTTAAAGTTGTTGTTATCGATAGCACTTGTTTATACAGGGTGTTTTGAACGATGTAGCATAATTTCTACTGGTAAATCTACATAGAAAAATAGGACGATTTAGCCCATCATGCCTTATGGAAAGTTGCATCGTTGCTAAGTTACAGCCCCACGAACAGGAGATGAAAAATTGTTTTTTTATTGATAAATCAAGAACGCTTTGACCTAGAACATTTAAATTTGGCACGTATTTTACAATTGGCAACAGTAATTAACAATTCTTCCAAAATTGTGACAGGCGCCGAGACTTCTTTTTTAAACCATTCGCCAAGAGAGCTGTCTATGGGTTTACGAAGATGAGGAAACACCGACAAGAAACAAAAAGAAGTGAGCAATAGAAAGGAAACTAATGGATGCAGTTTTGTTCAGGAGTAACAGATTTGATTAACAAAAGTAAGCTAGATGAACAGAGGCCAGTTACAGCAAAATAGCACACAAAAACATTATCACAACTTTCATTTCGTCTTTTTTTTGGGTTACCTCTTTGTTATAAACATTGCATAGTTTATCAACCACATATACATTGATCAAACAAGCTAGAATGCACATTAATTATAAACTCCAACGAAATAATGCTTATAAGCTGAGCGAAAGGAAAATAAAGCAAGGAGAGAAAACACGTTCCATTTATCTTTTTCTGTCAGAACCTGAGATTATGATGAGTTCCCTGCTACAAACTTCTTTCCCAGTGTCCTAACCCTTCGTACACAATTTTCAGGACAAGTGTTTGTAAAATATAGTTGGCTAAAAAATAGTTTTTTTAAATAGTGCATTGCATTGATTAATAAACTAATGGTTCACACTTAAGGCTGGTTTACATTAGTCGAGTAAACGGGCAAGTAGCCAGGCGAGTCAAGTTACTCATGTCTACTCGACCAGTGTAAACAGATGGTCGAGTAAATAGTCGAGTCGAGTAATAGTCGAGTCGAGTAAACAGGCGAGTAATTAGGCGAGTCGAGTGGTCGAGCGGAAAGGATAGTAACTCGCCCATTTTTCGTCTTCCCCACTACTCTGCGATGAAATCGCCTGGCAACTAGTTCTCCTGTTTAGCATGTAGCCAGTTGTGTACCAAAAAATAAGATATATTTGTGAAAAATTTGCCTGTAAGTGAAAATGAAGTTGACGGAAGTGGAAACTTTTAAATTCGTGGAGCTTTATCGTGAGCTTGAATGCCTTTGGATTATGACCAAAGCTAACTTCAGAAATAAATCATAAATGGCATCCCGTTGAAAACAGATGGCTTCAAAACTCTGAAAAAATGTTGCAGAGAACGGTAGCTATTCTAGTAGCCATAAAATACAAGGTCACTTCCAACTTCACTTGAGCTGATATTGCATCCTTCATCTGACATGGGAAGGTCACGATACGTTGTCGCTAAAATTTGATTAAGGCTGTGTTTATTGCATCATGAACATCACAACTAAATACTTTGCAGAGTTATATGTGCCACTAGAGATTTTAATAATGAAAGACTCTTCATAGTGTCCAACAGCCAAGCAGCGTTAAAAGCTCTTGACTCGTCGGAAGTAAACTCAGGACTTGTTCTGAACTGCATACAAGCCCTCAACGTGCTAGGAAGCAGGAATAATGTTAAACTGGTATGTTGCCCAGGGCACACTAATATACCAGGGAACGAGAAGGCAGATCGCCTAGCCAAAATTGGCAGCGAGACACCTTTCTTCGGAGCAGAACCCGCAGTTGGTACATTATATGGAACAGCCAAGCGGTGTCTTACTGACATATTAATGCAAGGACACAATGCTCATTGGAAAAAAGTTGCAGGACAAGCCCATTCCAAGGCTTTCCTGTCAATGGTCTCTAAAGAAAAGACAGAAGAAATGCTCAGGATGAGCAGAGCAGACATCAGAGCTACCACAGGACTCGTCACAGGACATTGGGATAAACAAACACTACTACATAATAGAGCTCTCAGAGACCGATATATGCAGAGGATGTGGTGAAGAAGAAGAAACTCCTCTTCACGTAATATGCCAGTGTGAAGGATTCACACCCTACCGGCGCGAACTTCTAGGGATGGAAAAAGCCAACCAAGATGAGCTAAGAAAAACACCCTTAAAGAAAATCCTGGAGTTTTTCAAAAACACAGGACTTCTTTAAGTGGCTATCACCAGAGGGTACAATAAACCAATAGGTCGCAGTACAGGAACCCGAAAGGGGACAACCTCCGCGGAAATAATAATAATAAATATATGTGCCACTAGCCATTTCTTTCGAAAAAAAATGGGACCTAGGGCATCTCTCCTCCCTATCCAATTACGTACCCACTTTCTTTTTCTTCTGTTTTCTTCATCCTTGATAATTTCATTAATTTCACTTAATAAAACGTCGCAAATTTTTAAACACCTTTTTTTCACTATATAACGTAGATGTCGACGGGTCATACTTGTTATTAAAGCGACCAACTACTGTCATACTAAAATTGTGTCGTGTAAACGCTCAACAGAAAATGAGAGGCGAGTCGAGTGCTGGGTCGAGTTACTGGGCCGAGTTTACTGGGCCGAGTTACTCGACTAATGTAAACCAGCCTTTAACGGCAAGTTTTTATGAGCCATTAAAATTTGTGATTCTGAGTACAAATTTTAAGATTTTTATTGTTTGGAATATTTAAAAATGTTTAATTTTTTTAATCATTCAGAAATTATAAGTTGAACAAAGCTCATATGAAGTGTTTTTTTTTTAAACTTATACAGCGTGTTGCATGATTTGTATTATTTAAAATTTTGAAATTTTATACGGGGCGTACATAAAGTACATTTAAAGAGGAAACCAAAAATGTAATAATATACGGGGTGTTCTATTTAAAATAACTAGCTTGGTTGCCATAGCGAATAAACCGTAAGTAACAAAACAAAATCGAGTACACAATAAGGAGCAGAAAAGATCGCGATGCAAATTTTATAAAAAAAACATTTTGTTGTTAAATCAATATTTTAGAAGATAAAAGCGGTATTTCATACTTTTTTATGTTAAAATTGACCTTTTTTTATAAACTTTAAAGCTCTATAACCCGATAAGTTTTGGACTATAGTTTATATAACATTTTTTGTTTAAATTGACTCAAGGAACATGCTCCTTAAGTTTGCCCGTTTGGTTATGCAACACCCTGTATAAATATAGGTATATTTTCAATCTGCCTACTATGAGGCAATAAGCAAATTCGTTGACAGTCTAGGCTTGAGAAGGTTCACTGTCGTGCAGTGTCCAATGACAGTAACCTCACATGAAGATGAACACCTTTACTTGGCTAAAACGGTGGTATTAATTGACAACTTACTCAAGAAATAATTAAAAGCAACCCTTAAAAACGACTAAAATGCATTGCAATTGTCTCAAAAATTAAGATTTATTTTTATGTTATGGGATGAAGATTATTTGCTTCAGGAGTTTATATTTATTTTAGTGTACTACAAATTTGTTGACGTAATTCATTTATTTACAGGCAATTTTATACGATTGGTTGCATTTTTATCAAAAAAAAAACAAAGAACCGCGCATTCCTGCAATATTTTCCAAATATCTTGACCAGCAGGACTCCAAGGTCGATTAAGGACTCAACAAGAGGTCGACAAAACGAGAAAATACACTTAATTGAGCACTTTGGAAAAATCTTATTAAACTGCCAGGATAATATAACATTAACGAAGACAAAATCGTGTCATTTTAGCACTACAGCCGTAAGTTATTTGAAATTGTGTCGATTGAATAATGCCAAAAATTTACACCGTTGGCATACACAATTTTGCAATAAAGAGATGAACAAAAAATGGAATTTACTGTTATTTTCGTTTATTTTGTGTTAAAATCTTTGCAATATTATGATAATTTCATCAATATCATAAATATCAGAAATTATTATAAATACAGAGTGTACAAAAAGTAACATAACGGATCAATATCTCGTCTTGTGGCAACTTTACAAAAAAAAAATTCCAATAAAAGTTGTTTGTGGTAATTTACTACATAACGTAAAATTATTTTCAACTATACACAGTATGTATACAGGTTGTTTCCGGGTTGGAACCGCGTCGAAGGTTTCTTCATAACCGACGTTTCGTCCTCCTTCATCGGGGACATCTTCAGGGGTTGTTGGTTAAACAGCAACAGTCGGTTATGAAGAAACCTTCGACGCGGTTCCAACCCGGAAACAACCTGTATACATTGGACATCGGCCGCGGAAGCCTACAACATAGATTATACACAGTATTTTGTTTTTGCGTACCGATACGTCACTTTGTTTTCTTAAATAAAACACCCTGTATATTTTTCACTTTTTAGATGCAGAAATAAATTGTCTTTTAAAATGTATAGCGTTTTATGTGTCCATAATAAATCGTTTTTGAGTTATTAAAGTTTTTATGTAAATTTTGATAGAAACAGGACTAAGAAAATATTGATATTTCACAACATAGCAATTTCAGAACGAATTCCTTTGAAACTTTGTTCAACAATAGTATCATAATGATTGCTGACTAGTTAAAATTGTAAAATAATACACAGGGTGTTTTTTATGCTCGGTCCAATTCGTTAAACTTCAAACACGGATAAGTCAATTTTTTTAAATAGAACGCCCTATATATTTTTACATATTCTATTCGGTAATTTAATTACATTTAAAATTTGTTAAAGGTCTGTTATGTCTAAAACTAATATTTCTCGAGTTATTGCGGTTTCCATGATAATTAATGGGCACAAACAAAATATTTAATAGAAATTAATTAGTCGGCTTTGGAAATATCTCGATCATTTGTTTGAAATGTCAAAAAACGTTCTATTTTGATCTTGAAGCTACATGTTTACCTGATTATAAATTAGTTTAATAAAAAGCAATAAAATCAAATTTCACCCATCAATTTAGCAATTTTTTGTTAATGAAAATGTTAATAGTCTTTTCATTAAATTTTCAAACCTGTAGCTTAATGCGGCGCCCATTTAAGACATTTTCTAAATAAAATATTTGTCGTATCGCATTAACGGAAATTTGTTATCAACATTTTGTTTCGTCATTTCCTATTTCAACCGAATTGATAAAAACATTTCGTTAAATATAGGTGCATACGTCACACGGTATACAACGGCGCTTATATTTTTAAACAAACACGTCATTAAAACTCACAAATCAGGTCGCCCGGTAGCTTAAAAGCCATAAAAATTCCAGCTTTCACAGCGCATAATGCGGCCGCAACGTATAAACGATTGTGGAAGGGTCAATAAACGTTGAATGCGGTTCAGCTTTTTATTTGTTTTGTAGTTTTACTACGGCTTACTACGATTCATTCATATCTCCCATTCATGAGACCGACCGCTTATTGTTTTTGGTTGTTTTAACAACTCAACTTTATTATCGAGTTAAATGGATCGCCCGTAATTTGTTTGAGCTACCACGCTCCGAACGAGTTTAATTGCTCTATATATACCTCACGTGCATTATGGGATATTGTTTTCACTTGTTTTCGATGTTGAGCGCTTAATCAGTTCAAATATGCTCGAAATTTATGAACTCGTCCGCGTAATTAGGTTGAATACATTTAGAGCGAGTTAAAAAGGGTTTAAATTCAAGAGTTAATTAAACACATCCTAGGGGGTTGATTATATAAACACGACGATTTAGGGATAAAATACATATTACGTGTTTATTTGTATATTTATTGTGACCCGGTCCCCTCTTACAAATCATTTTGGGGTGAAAAAGCAACCGGTGGTTATAAATTTAAACCACCTACACATAAAAATTCATAAGGCGTAGGGGACATGCCTTTTGTTATTTTGATGTCCCATTTTGTACATTTTCGATAACCAGCAATCTTTTTTATGGTTCAGTTAGCAGTGGTTTATCTTAGAACAATCACACTTTTTTGTTAGTGAAAATTTAAACTGCTTTAGCGATTTATATTAGATGTGACACGATGTTTCAGCAAGAACTTGTCTAGTAATGTCAAAGTAGGCTTACGTCAAAATTGACAAGACAACGTAATTACATGTGTATATTATCCAAAAAGCCGTTAAAATCGTGGGTATTATGTGTTCGTAGAAAAAATAAGCTGCATAACACGAGTTGTAAAGCAATTGCGCACTCATGGAAATACTCACTCGCCGCTACGTGACCGCGCATAATTTTCCCACTCGTGTGGGTAATATGCTTCTTACAACTCTTGTTATGTAATACTCCTTCCTATACTATTATTCAAATAAAATACATGCATTTTGTTTCGAAACTATCCGAATTTCAAACAAAATTGCAAGTATTTAAATGAGATACTGCTTCTCATGCCTTCAAATATTTCCGAAATTTAAAATTTTTCATAGAAAATGCGACACGTCAAATTGAGATAAATCATATTCAATTGACAGAATATTCAACCACAGCTGTGGAATGAATAATAGATCAATTTTCTTCGCGATTTTCTCAATTTGAAAATATCGAAGAAATTTCAAAATTCATAATTTACCCAGACATAATCAAGGTTGATGAACTTGATTTGAAAATCACGTTAAAATTAGAAAATTGAAATGCGATTGTTTGATTTTCATTCATGTGCAATTTGGAGGCAAAAGTTTATTGACTTGAGGGAAAATTTAGAGATTATTGAAAGGGAACGTTTTGAGGAAACAATAAATAATAATTCTGAAAGCAAAATTATTGATGCCTAGCAAACGATTCCAGAAGAGTTCCAATCTTTAAAGTAATTAGCGTCGGCTATTTTAACTATATTTTCTTCCACATATGCATGTGAGTCACTGTTTACACAAATGAATTTAATAAAAAATTAACAGAAATACTCTAACGGAAGAATCTAGTTCAGCAAGCATTTTATTAAAAGTAACGAAATACCAACCTGATACAAAAAAACAACAAAAACCGCATTAAAAACTTATATTTTAAATCTTATTGTAGGTACCTACCTACTTAATTAATGTTGTTTCAAAAGTAAACACCTGTAATGTGCAATTATTATGTTTGTCTAATTATCTTTTATTGGTAAAATATTTAATTTTTCTTTTAAAATCTAGTTATGAACGTTAAGTTGTTGTTTAATTACAAATTTCTATTAGTAGTCAATAAAAAATATTCATTTAACACAAATATTGTATTTTTTACTCGTCATCTCCTCACAATCAGTGACGTTTTTTTTTTTTAATTCATTGCA
The DNA here is from genome assembly GCA_947652605.1 of Elmis aenea. Classification (NCBI taxonomy): domain Eukaryota; kingdom Metazoa; phylum Arthropoda; class Insecta; order Coleoptera; family Elmidae; genus Elmis; species Elmis aenea. Next base: position 55,357,662 of record OX393578.1, on the reverse strand, counting down.
AAAGTTACCTGGCACGCCAGCATTTCAAAATGTGTTTTAAAAATTGGCACGGGAACATAAAAGGGTTCACCTGTTCGCCACCCCTGTCCTAACATTTATTACAGCTATACCGGCTATTTTGTTTTTGCACACCGATATGTAACTTTTTTACTTTAAATACAACACCCTGTATATTTTTGTTTGTTTTTAGAATTCAGATTAAATTCCCTCACAAAAATGTATGTAGGTTTTTGTATCTAACATCAATCGTTTATGAGTTATTAACGTTTTTCTGAAAATATTGTCGGATATAGATCCTTAACAAAATATTCATATTTAGCGATTTGAATCCGCCAGTGTTCAATTATTCGTAAGTTTTGCTTACAGTTTTCTTACAGTGCCTTCTGAACAATTTAAATTTTAAAATAACACACAGGGTGTTTGTTTTTGCCGGTCCATTTAGGTGACTTTTAAACACCAACAAGTGCATTTTTTAAATAGAACACCCTGTATTTACATTTTATTGTAGCTAATTTAATTGGATTTAAAAAATATTGAAGGTATTTAATGTCTTAAACTAATATTTCAAGTTGTTACTGCTTTAATGATAACCTATAGGCAAACATGCAATATTTGATGGAATTAAAATGGTTAACTTTCAAAAAATATTCAGAGTAATATGTTTAATTTTAATTTTAATTGTACCTTTTCATTACTTGATAAGGTAAATTAAAACAAAAAACATATTATGATATGATTATTTACTCTTTATTGAAATAGACAAAAATATTTTATTTATTAAAATAAAATTATTAAAACTGGGGCTGATTTTTGGCTAAAGTATCGGGTGATCGATAATGATTGATGCCAAGGGTGTTAGGAACTTTATTCGAACGGTTGGTAACCCATAGGGAAAAACCAGTGGCCTAGGAAAACAACACACAAAATGACAGGTCAACCCGAACGTCACAGAAAACAAAAATACGCCGCTGATATCCTAGTTTTACACTACGCCACCAACAAAAACTTGGTTATTTTATTTTCGGTCTGAAGTTAGCGGGCATCAATCATTGTTGATCACGCGATACCTAAAAGTGAACTTCCCCAAGATTTACAAGCTATTAATGCAGTTTGTTTATTGCCCCTAGCCTAGAGATTGTTGTTTTTTAACAATAAAGCAGTAAAAGAATAACGCATTCTTCTATATAAACTTATATTATATTAAAATTTGAGATGGTATTCGACATTTTTGTTCTCGACTTGAAGCAGTACCTAGATGATTTTTTTAAAGTTAATATTAACTAAACAACCTCAAGAAATGCGTATTTTTCTGAATTAACGAAAAGAATTTACAGTCTAAAAGCAAAATAATTAAATTAAATGTATTTTTTTATAATTTTTTCAATACCTTCTATTTTAATTCTATGAATTATTCTATCATTAAAACCGCAATAAATCGAGAAATATTAGTTTTATACATAAAGCACTTGCAATGTTTTTTTTAGACAGGTACACTATCTACAACAAAATGTCAATAAATACAGGCTGGTACGTTTAAAAAAATCTTGTGTTTAAAATTCAGCTAAATGGACCATAAAAACAAACACCCTGTGTATTGTTTTAATAGTTAATTTGTTCAGAAGGCACTACAAAAAAATTGTTAGCAAAACCTTCGAATAATTGAACACTGACGGTTTTAAATCGCTTTATACATACGTAATAAATCTTTTTTTTTGTATCTAGTTAGCAATTTTTTGTGTTAAGCTAGGAAAATAAGTCGAACACCAATAGCTGCCGAGAAGAAAATTTATTTAATCTCAATAATCGTACAAAAATACTCGTTATAATTTTTTACAGTAATTTACAAAATTTCCAGGTAGTTTAGCGAAATTAACGGTATACAGAGCAACTGTTAAGCACAAGTTCATCATTTAAACTAAATTACCAACTAAGCATACTTAAGTACTAATCACCCTGTATACGACAAGAGATCATACTACGAAATTCAATTCACATTTGTCTTAAATATAAATTTGCACGAGCTGCAAAATACTTTGAACATCTTAAATACTGTTTTATCAATGAAAACAAGGACGTCACAAAAACAGTTACACTTTGGCAAAGTCGTGAAAGAGATCAGCTTATAGGAATCATTGAAGTCATTACTAAGATATAAATCTGCTTGTTATTTAGGTACACATTTGAGCAGGCCAGATTTATAAACAGTTATTACATTTGGCACAACAATACTCGTTTGGTAACAAACGAAAACTTACAAAAAAAACTAATCTTAACGTAAACTGACAGACACAAGTGTTTTTATCACAAATCGCCAAGTGCGAATTCATCTGCTTTGACTTAAACTTACACGAACGCTATATATAGGTAACTTCAAATAATACTTCATACAGTCTTTGATAAAGGAATGCAAAATGTAGTTAGTTATTAACAGTTAATGCGCCTACATAAAACTCTCTTACATAAACTACATCAAAGATCTAACTAATAAATTTGGTTTTTAGCTTTAAACAGCCTACTGTCGTCCAACACTTACTTAAAAAACACGCTTAAACAGCTCACTTTCTTCTAATTTTAATTTTGTTGGAATCCCCGTTTTTTTTATCCGCCCCGTTTTTAATGTTGTTCAACAAAAATCTAAACTGCATTATTTGCATCGTTGTGACCGAGGGCTCGCTGCAACACTCCAACCATTGCAAGAACTTTTCGCCGTGTTCCAGAGCTTCGACTTGGCTCAAGCTTTCGTCCTTCGAGTCCTTTTTGTTCAGGGCGACGTTATTATTGTTGTTGAAGAGCAAGTTGTCCAGAACAGAACGGGCTTTATTGCCGCCCTTGCTAGCGGGTTTTTCCTCCACTATCTTGAAATTTTCAGTGTTGTTCAAGTCTTTGTCCCTGGTTAATTGCTGATAAAGTATGGGTTTATCGGGAGATTGCTGTTGTAGAGGCTGGATGTAAGGATTGGCGAATTGCTTGTACCATTTCCAGAACCAGGAGCTGTTCTGGTCGTTGCCGGCGCCATTGCTTTGGATGTTCGAAGAACTGGTAACATTTGAAACGGTGGTTGTTGAAGTTGGTAGACTGTTAACACTAGGAGCGTTTGGATTTTGCACTAGACCCAGAACTGCTTGTTGCTTTAGCCAGTACCAAACCGACTCGTCCACCGATGGTGCTTTATCCACTTTCGGAGTTTTGTTCTTCTGTTTCTGCTCGAAATCGACTTTTGGCGATGTCTGCAACGAATTTCCGTACAAGCTGTTGGTGCTGGTGTCGGCAGGCGCTGTCACTTTGGAGTTTTGGTTCTTTTGCTGCTGCATCAGCATGTTGTTCCATTGTGTGAGCAATCCTACGCTATTCCCGAGTTCAGATAGCGACGTGTTATTGCCGCTAACGTTTGGTAAAAACATTTCGGGTCGGTTTAATCCTAGTTCGATACTCAAACGCGCGAGTTCGGCTCTGTTCCTTTCTCTCTCACTTAGGTGGTTGCTCGAGCTCTCTAGTTTATTTAAATTTAATGGTTTGGTACAGTCCAGATCGGCTTTGAGGAATTCCGCGGCAAATTTGTTTTCGGAATTAGGTGAGAATGTGCCTCCGCTGGATTTTAAACTTAGGTTGAACGGTTGCAAGGCGTCGTCTAGTTTTACCTTTTTTTCCCTGGGTTCGCCGCTGGCTACGGAGTCGTCCGTGTCCGGTGTGGATTGTCTTGACAGGTACGATATTTTGTCTTCGTTTTTGCACCATCCCCTAAGAGTTGACTCGGGAACGCCGATATCACGCGCTACCGAGGCCTTGCTTTCGCCGTTATGGACCCGGCGAATTGCTTCCAGCTTTTCTTGGGCGGTTAGGGACCGCAAAGGACGTTTGCCGGTCTTTGTTGCCATCTTTGCTCGATCGTTAACCAAGTCGCACAATTATTAAACCGTTTAAATCAATTAATTCCGTAATTAATCACGACGAACGCGACGCGATCATATTTTTATGATATCCACACCACGTGCTACTGTTTATGAGCAACACAATAATCCACCAATGAAAAGAGGCGGTCGTGCGCAGTTCAAAAAAAACTTCAAGCGAGTACACTCAAAACTTCAAACAAACAAACAAAACTTGCCGCAACTTTTGACAAATGCAACACGTTGACGTTAACTGCCGCACTTGGATTTTTTACGCAGGCGCGCGCAAAGTTTTTCGCAGTTATGAATGTTAACAGTTTTTAAGGTGAGATGTAATTAATTGTTGAACCGTGATGTTGAGTGTTTCTTGTGGAAATGGAGACTGGTGGTCAGTTCCTTTGTCCAGTCGATCAATACGTACGACGGACGAGCGCGGACTGAGCGCAGGCAGGCAGGGTAAGCAGGGAGGTTCGCGGGTCCCGCGTGATGGCTTGACGTGACACCCTCCCACCCCCGGTAGGGCCGGGTAGCACACACTTGCGCGAAGACGCGTTCACGCAGCCAAATATCCAAATTCGCGAATCGCGATTTTAACTATCCTACAGAACGATCGCATCTGCACACTGCAAAACTCGCCAAAATAGACAGAAGAAGTCCGAATTGGGGGAGAAACTTTTCACCCCTTTAAAAACTACAAAATAAAGTAATTAACGAAAGTTTTTAACTTTTCACTCCTTTAAAAACTACAAAATAAAGTAATTAATGAAAGTTTTTATTACCAGATTAAATATAAACATATTTTTGGAAAATAAAAACGCTAAACTTCGCTAAAATAAAAACCAAAAGTTTATTTGGGAGGGAGAAAGTCCACTTCTTTTCGAAGTCAAAATAAATTTTTATTTAGTATTTAAAAATAAAAACATTTCTAGATCAAAATTAAATGAAAACACTCAAAATAAACAGAAAACATTTTCCTTGGGGGGGGGGAGTTATTAACCCCTTTTCAAAGTTCACAAAAACTAATCAATTTTCGTTTTTGCTAGCAGATTTAATTATTATGCACTTTTAAGTTAACAATAAACGCAAATATTTGTTTAAATTAATAGGCAAATCAAATTTATTGGGGAGGGAAAATTACGTCAGTTTTGAAAACCTAAGTAAAATAATTTTTATTCCGTTTTAGTTGTAGATTAAATCTATAAAGTATTTGGGGTGGAAATAAACCGCAAATACTTTGCCATCATTGTATTTAGTCGTGAGTCGTTCTACTGTTAGGTGTAGGTCTCTTTGCCAAAATAAACTGCCAAAGTTTCGCATTGGGGGGGAGGGAACTTTTCGCCCCTTTAGAAACTAGAAAATAAAGTAATTAATGAAAGTTTTTATTACCAGATTCAATACAAAAAATATTTTTGGATAGGACGTAAACGCAAATACTTTGCTAAAATAAATACCAAAAGTTGTTGGGGAGGGGGAGGAATTATGTCTCTTTAAAAACTCCAAAATAAAGTAATTTAATCATATTTAAATTTCGGATTAGGAAAAAGAGATTATAAATAAATGTAAACACATCAAAACTTTGCAAAAATTTTCGTTTTGGGGGGAAATTACTCACCCCTTTTAAAAGTTAAACGAAAAATTCATGTTATTACTTGCAGATTAAATCTGCAATGTATTTTTAAGTGAAAAATAAACGCAAATTTTTAACAAAATAAATATGCCAAAGTTTGTCATTGTTGTGGGGGAAATTACTCCCCTTTTTAACATCCTAAATGAAACAATGAAATCGCGTTATTTGATGTAGATTACACCTGTACAGTGTTTTTAGATGAGAAATGAACACAAATACATAATCTAAATTAATAGAGAAAAAAAACTGTTTGCCAAAGTTCCAAATAAAGTAATTTAATTACTTTCTTGTTTCATATCTATTTGTTGAAATTGTTTGTGAAGTTCTTTGTCAAATCTTTAAGGCATTTTTAGGGAAAAACGGGGGAAAATAACCACGAGTGATGAAATACATGTACTAAACCACCTCCGTTTTAATTCGACTTGTTAACTGTTCCGTTCGTCCGTCCATCCCCCACAAATTTCATTTTGATAGTTTTGTGTTTAAAAAATATTAATTTGCGTGGAGTTGTTTTGATAGTACATTAGATTATTAAACGAAATACCGTTAAAAAAATAATAAAAAGACAAATTAACAGACAACAAATGAAGGATTTAAGGAAGTCGAGAAAATATGCTCGCAAAATTATTTTTCCGTGATCAGTTTCAATGCATTTATCGTACTCAATAAGCAATTTAATGATTATTGTTGCATTTTCGATTCTTATTTAATTTTTTTGTGGGTGATGGGGCGTTTTTGGACGCCTTACAGTTTAATTCGCTAATTTATCAATCCTAAAATGAAAATTAACGGAAAAATTTGATGAAAGTATGTGATTTTTCCAAGTTTAGTGGCTGTATTTTTATTATATGGTGATGTCGCACAAATTGGGCATTGGTTTATCAACTAAGAGACATAATTGTGGCTTTAAAAATGTTACATAATCGACGCTATCGCGTTTTAAATGATCCACAGCCCGCAGAATATTAGATTCCGGTGCGTATGGATTTTAGGTCATCCACGTTCCAATTTGCCCATTCAATAGCAGGGCTAAGGCACTTTATCTAGTGTGAATCTGACTGAACGGTCGGTGATGGTTTGGGGTGGACAGGCAGGGCTGTAGGTCGCGGTCCGCGGCCCCCCGGATAGACGAGCGGAGCAGGGGGCGCGCAGGGTTCGCGAACTACCTACCCGCACACTCTGCAACCCTGCACGTAAACAGCAGCCGGGGTCCGTGTGAAATTACCGGGAATGTATCGGTTGGGCCATTAGCCAACTTAATGTTTAAATGAACAGTGACAAGAGATGCTACTAGGTACGAGGCTTTGCCGAGCCAGTCCTTCCGGCGAACGTTGTTTAACGGTCGACGAAAAATTGATACGGCTTAAACGACGCATAATCAAATTTGCCCGAAAGTACGTTTATTTTCGACCGCCCTAAACTTTTAACGAAATCCCCAAACAATTCGAACAGCCTACTTAAGAAAATAAACTGATACGACTCCCTCACTAAGTATAACTAACTATAAGAACTTAACCCTCCTATTGTGTTTCGGGCCTACTTGACCCAATAAGCTTCTCAATTCTCAACATTTATCGTCTCACTAAAACTGTCTAACCTTCTTTAACTTTTCTTTCCTTTATTATTAATTATTTTGGATGAGCACACAATTAAAAATCGACCAGGTTTATAAATCGGCTTATTGGACATAATTTTGGAGTCGATTTTATCTTAAATTTCGCGGCATTTCCCCCATGTCGCTTTTTGCGACACAAATGTGTGGCATGTTAATTTCTAAAAAAACAAACCGAACATTAGATTAACTGCAAATAACGAAAAACGCAGACAAATTCTATCGATTCTAGTAGCAAACCGTCTCTCAATCAAAGAAATTTGTATGTGGTATCTAATAATTTAAGCAGTTCATCAAGATTTTTCGTGAAAATCTTAATTATTGGGTAATTTGCATCTAAAACACTGCATATCCAACAAGGTTACAATAACAGATTCACTAATTTCGCTAATTTCTATAGCAAGGATTGAAATTGACTAAATATTAATTAAAAAGTCCGTTCAAAAACTGTTAAAATTTGACATAAAATCTAAATGATAGGGAAGAGTTGTCTTGATTGGACCCGTTGTTTAATACTAAGCCACTGCAGAGTATCTAGCATTAGAGTAATTTTGGTGTATCTGGAACAGTGTAAAATAATTCTCATAGCCCTATTTTGTAATTTTTTAAGCCGATCTAAATTATTAGTGTTTGCCAGAAATAAAATACTAGAGCAGTATTCGAAATGGGGTGCTATGATACTTTTGTATATTAAAATTTTAGTAAAGACTGGAAGTTTACTGCTTAATCTACCAAGAAAACCTACTTTTTTGGATACCTTCTTGACTATATGATCAGTAATCCTTTTAAAATTAAGCTTATCGTCTATTATTATACCTGAATATTTAATTTCATTATGATATAAAACATATTTGGCTACAATAAAGGAAGCATACAACATACAAATATTTAAAAATAGTCGCTGTGATAATTTTTGTGTGGCCTTAAAGCGAATTTTAATTTTTTTTGTCAACTTCACCACAATGGGCAACTTTCCCCTTGTTGTATAGTATTTTTCGCAAATTATTACAAATAAAATCGGAGTTTAAAAGCGACGTTATTTCAGATTTCTACAATTATTGCTTTCACGTTTTTGTATAACAAAATTCATTTGTACGTTTATTTGAAAGTGGGCGACTGCAATACCACTCTTTCACCCTCTAAGTTGATTTAACTCGCTACAGGAAGGCTCTTTCTTCTAAATAACGGTATGTACATGTCCTCCAACCTTCCGAATGACGCGATTCTCAGAAAGAAAGTTGTTTGCACCCAACAATATTACCAGGGTATCATCCTAACAGTTGGTGTTCTCGGTAATTTAATCAACAAACTTGTTCTTACTGAGAACATTTGACAGTGGTAATTGTATCTTAATAGCTCTCGAAGTTTTTGCTCCCTTTTGCTAAATTTAGAGAACACTTGAGCAGTAATTTTAATACTTTTCACACACGTTAATAATTTACTTAAAAGAACACAATAATTTAATTGATGTACACATGGTATTGCAAAGTTATCCAAACTCGATTTTAAAACGTAAAATACTTTTTTAATTGCTTTATCTTCAACTTTAGTGTAAGCCATACATGGAGTCATATCATATAATTCTCTAGTTGTTAAGGAAATTCTTTAGCCCGATCGTGAAACGAGTCAAAACAACTCGCAAGCCGTGTCTACCTGAATTTGTCATGGAATACACTTTACTAATTTAAGCGGCACTATCTTTTATGCCATTGGAGCATCAGACGCGTCATTTCTTCAAATCGTCAAATCTGGAGGCGAAAAGCCAAACGTCAAAGAATGTAAAACCGAATAACAACACAGTAGCTGTTACATATTCACTCCTAGGGATAATTGAAAAGGTTTATTTGGGCTATAAAAGTGTTTTCGACGAATTTTATATGTATGGGGGTTGTGCGATGTGTTGTAAATAAGATCCGGGGGTGGTTGTTACAAATTAAAGTTTAATTCGAAAACTGGACCGTTTATTACGAAAGTCCATTTTTGGAAAAAGTGCGAAGACAAATAAACTACTTGTAATTTAGTGTAAATTTTTTATTTGTAGACCATTTCCAGCTTATATTTTAAAATTTCCACAAACTTTGGCCAATTAAAAATTCGTTAGTAAATGACGCTTTATAATCAAAGCGGTCCAAGTTTATTTTCCGTAATCTAATTAAACACAAGGTAAGCCAAGGACCGTGCCATTTTACAGTTAAATTCGCCATGTTACACAAAAATCTACAAGCTTATAAAAAACCATTAAAATATTGGAATAGCGTCCGTTAATGATGATTGAAGGATATTAAAATAAAATTCTGGTTTTACAGGGCGATAATTATTAAACCATACGAATTTATTGGTGTACTAACATGTTTCAATTGTATATTTCACAATCTTCATCAGAGTAACTGTAAAATTAATTCTGCTGATAATAACAATTTAAAATACAATTATACCTAATTTAAACAAGTTGAATCAAAAATATACTTACGTTATCCAAAATTTATGGTTCTTTTTTTTTTTAAATAAAAACACGTGGTCATATAGTTTTTAACGACATGAAAATTAGTATAAAGCAATATGTAATATACAGGGTGTTTCTTAGGTATTCTGGAGGTGATTTCTGATCGAAAATTAAGAGGGGGGTCTTTCATATAACATTTTTTCCTTGGACGTCTCCTTTCGTAGTTACACCCCCCCAAAGGGGAGCGGAAAAATTAGGTTTCTATTTTATTTCTTAAATTTGGATCAATTTAGAAGAATAATATTTGGTAGATGTTTTATACTTATTATAAAGGTTTCCCATCGTAATATTTTTAATTGTCACCCACCTTCAAAGGGGGCTGAAAAGTGCGACCCCTCTTGGTTTTTTTATCAGAACTTTTTGGTGGGTTGAAATTTTGCAACTAAAACTTTTGAAAGCTTGATTTATTTAGAATTTTTTTTTTATTTTTTAGTTTTTCTCGTTAAACCTACCGTTTCTGAGTAAAAAATAATGTAAATAAACATGAACCATAAAATATTTCATTATAAAACGATTCATTTTGGTTCTAATTTCATACAATTTTTTTTCGTTCAAGATTTTAAATATCTGATTGACACGGTACTAAAAAATCGTATACGATTTTCTTTAACGAAAAAATAGTGTAGTATAAAACAGACTTTAGAGACAAAAATCCCAGCTAGGAATTTGGGCACAGTAGTTCCGTTTTGGTACGATGTGAAAATGTATGAGTATACGCGTTATTTTAATTATTTTGGGATGAATTTGAGGGCGAAGATGACCAACAAATTATAAGTTGCATTAAACTAGCGTAAAAAATATCGGTAACAAACCCACAAAGTCCAATATTAGGAAATTTTATTTAGCTGTTTGTGCTGCGGTGGTGTGTAAATATATTTTAGATGCCTTAAAATAGTACAGGAAATAAATTTCAAAGAAAACGCCGACAGTGGACAGGTATAGAGAAGGTACCTGGCGCTTTATAGATTACTGGGAGTACAGAATAAAAATGTGCTTAACAGAAATGTAGAAGGCAAAATGAGTGTTGATCAGGCTTCAATAAAACGTCGCGACGTTTAATACATCGATACCGTTGAAATTTATAAGATTAAACAACTTTTACGTGAAGCAAAAGTCTGCTTGGAGGGAAGTTTTCTTTAATGTGGACATGTTCAACTCTAATGAATTAATAAATCCAATAATTTTAAACTTTAAACAAGTTCTTTTTACGTTCGTTTTACAATGTACCCATTTGAAATTATTTTGTTTAACCTTAATCTGTGTGATTTAAAAAAGCATACAAGAAGACTGTACCTACACCCACACGATCATTGCTCACAGTTTTTTGATCATTGCCGGAGTTTGTTCATCTTCAAGAATACATAGACGACTCAATTGACGTATAGTATAGGAACATCATCAGAAGGGGAATAAAATTCGTCGTCTGTCATAATTTAAAATAAAAAATTGGTGCCTGCCATTATTGAAAAGATTCAACTTGTTATGGCGAATTCTAACACGCTCTGCTGCGTTTTTCTTCAACAGTCGTAGAAGGCTGTTTTGTCCTATTTTGATGATTCGCGTTCAAATTCTTTATTTCTTTCTCGGGTTAGCCAAGAAAGGTACTTGTTCAATAGCTGAATCTGTTTTTTTACATTCATAAGCGGTAAATCTCTTTTAAAATCGTATGTTGGGTTACAACGGAAATGATTAAATACATGGAAGAATTACGGAAAGAAGCACTAAGGGCTCTATTAAAAGTAATAAAATTAAAAAAAGTGCCAAGGGATTGGAACATTGGAATAATCCTGCCTTTATACAAGAAAGAAGACAAAAGGGATCGTGCTAACAAGAAGAATAACATTAATGAGTGTAACAGGGAAAGCACTGGCAAGAGTAATGGAAGGCAGATTAAAAGAAAAAAATAGAAAACGCACTAGAAGAATCCCAATACGGCTTCAGAAGAGGAAGGAATACACAAAACCCAGTCTTTTTATTGAGACAAGCAATCGAAAAGAGCTTAACAAAAAACAAGGAAATACATTTATTTTTTATTGACTTGGAAAAAGCAATCGATAAAAGCAAAAGGAAAGACGTATGGAGAGGCCTAAGAAGGTAGGGAATAGAAATAGAAACAATAGACATAATAAAAGCGATGTAAGAAAACACGCTAAGTATTGCAAGAACCCAAAATGAAAAATCGGAAGAGTTTGAAACAAAAGAGGGCTTAAAACGAGGATGCGTGCTCAGCCCATTATTATTTTCAGTAGTCATTGATGGGGTAATTAAAGAAGTAAAACAAAAAATTAGATCGTTTCGCCTAGGCTACTGGAAAATGGAAAAAATAAACATAACTGAGCTAATGTTCGCAGACGACATGGCCTTAGCCGCGGAAACAGAAAAAAATCTGCAACATAATATAGAAACCTTAAACCAAGAATTGGAAAAATTAATATAAAAGTAAATACCGGAAAAACTAAAACTATGATCGGTACAACAGAGTGCAAAATGAAAATCTCTTTAGATGGGCTTAGGTTGGAACAGGTAGAAAGCTTAAAATATTTAGGAGTGATCAAAGAGAAAAATGGAGAAATGGACAAAGAAATAAGCGAAAGAACAGGAAATGTGAGATTTAACAGTTTAAGAACAGCATTTTTTTGGAAATAGAGAAGTCCCAAAACGAACAAAAGTGGAAGTGGTAAAAAAGGTAGTAACTCTGGCACTTTTATACGGAAGTGAAACGTGGACACTCACAAATAAAAATAGTAGCCTAGTGAATGCAGCAGTATTTGAGATTTCTAAGAAAAATCCTAAGATAGAATCAGAAACGAAACATGTAGAGAACAATTAAAGATAAAATCAGTTGAAAAATACAAGAAAGACAGCTGAGATGGTTGGGTCACTTTAATGGGATGAATGAAGAAAGATTAATCAGAAAAGCCTATGAAGCGGGATCACAGGGGAAAAACAAAAGAGGTAGGACCGAGAAAACCTGGCAAGACGAAGTTAAAAAAGCAGCAACGGATATAGAAATATCGAATTGAAAGACATAGGTAAAAAAGCTAGAACAAGACAGAAAAACATGAAAAAAAGTCAGCACAAGACAACTCAACAGTCCTACACTTAACAGTAGAAGGACTAATGACTAAATAAAAAACTGTTGGGTTACAAACATACAAATTTTAAAATAGCCTTACAAAGTTATTATAAATGTAGAGTAAAGTGCCCTTATATGGAACAGTTACCTATTATGGAATACATCAGTTTTATGACAATGAATAAGCGATATCTGTTGAAAAGTATATGTACCTATTTGTACATTGATCACACATTCCCAAATGTAAAATAGTTAAAAAATATTCACTAGATTACATAACAGATTCAAATATATTTTTGACGTGCTACTGAGTATTAGGCTAAATCTTTCAGTGCAAAATATTATATGCTAGGGTAAATGATATAAAATATTTTATTGCATGTTTATTTAGCATGAGCCTTTACATTTCAATTAAATAGACCAAAATTTTGATTGGGGCCATTTCATGTTTTACATACACCGATTTTTGAAATGTCACATCGATGCCTAATATGGAATACATAGAGGTGCCTTTTAATGAATATGATTATGGTCACTAAGTACAGCAATATGGGTTCCATGTCAAAAAGGTCAGAAATGGGTAGACGAAAAATGTGCAAAATACCCAAAAAAACAATTCTATTGTCCTACCTGTAAAAAATAAATAAATTATCAACATTTAGTTCGAATGACACTTGAATTATAATTTAATTTACATAAATAACAGAGTTTTGGTTTGGTTTAAGTAATGATGCAAATCAGAAAGAAATAAAAGATTAATCTATGAGCAGTTGTTTATTTTAATGTATATTTCCTATATAATTCTATATTCCATATTAAGAATCCCTAGTATTCCATATTAGGTTCCCCGGGAGCTTAATATGGAATAGTAGTAACATTTAAAAAAAAATAGCTATATAAGAAATATCTACCGTAATATCGTACTAGAATTCGAGTAATGTGTTGCGTATTCATTACAAATTTCTTATAATTTGTTTTGCAAAATGTTGTTGAATAAATGTGAATATTATTGCCGAATACAAAAAAGTATTCCATATTAGGGCACTTTACTCTACTATATTTTCAGCTCATTCAAACCGTCTTTTAAATTATTTAGCGATGTTCTACATTCAGTAATTTTTCGCCTTTTAGTCTATCAAAACATTATTTTATTTATGACATAATTTAGACCACAATTTAGAAGAAGGGACGCAATTTTACACAGCGTCCTTAAACGGCAATCAAGTTTCTCCCTAGGAGAAACAACATCAGTAATGGCATAAGCAAAAATGTGAATAATTCATCTAAATCAATTTAATAACAGCTTTTTAAAATGAGCCCATTTTATTTGAGAGGGTTGTTTTCGTATCCATAAAGAGAGGCAAATATCCCCTAAAATAACTTCACCCCCTATTACAAATTGTTATCTAATATGCCCTTTTAAACCCCTGTTCACTCGGTTAACGCAATAAGTGGCTAAGATGTTATAGGCGTGCTTGTTGTCTCGAAATTTAATACCGTTACTAAACCATCATTAAAAGACCGGTTGGTTATTAAAAACAAATTTTAAAACACTAGGGGTACTATAATCTTTCAATTAATTTGCTTTGTGATGATAAGCGTTGCTTATTGACACTTCTCGGGTGTAACAAAGAAATTAAAGACCAAATACTTTTTATGGGCACGATTTTTAAGTTTGTAGCTGAGCTAAATGTAATAATAGACTTATTGGGAGTGGCTTTATAATCTGGTTGCATTTTTTTCTGTGGTCTGATTGGCGTAATCAAGGGAATTTAATAAACTACCGAGCAATTACGGCGCAACAAATGGTAATTGATGTAACTGACTGTAAACTGCTACTCATTGTACACTTTTATATTAACACCTGTTGCACATTAATGGGAAACCAAGCGATTTATGTTATGTACAAAAACAATTTGTAGTGGACGCGTTATTAAGGGATCGTGGTATTTATATGGTTTCGATGTACGATGTACGTATTTATGAATGGATTATATTAATTTAATATATCGAATTTTATTGTACACTTTAGTCTATGCATTTTTTTGGGGAAATGATCGAAATTTTTAAACTAAAGTAATTGGCTTAAAATCTACACCATCAATAACAATTATTCGACAAAAATTCGTTTAATTAAAACATTTTCATGACAATTAAAAGAGTGCAGGTACCAGGGTGAGTCATTAGTGCGATTTGGTCGATTGTGGCTAAACATTTTGAGATAGAAAGTCGATTCAAACGTTTTTCACAGTTTTTTCTTCTAAAAATATTTTCATATATACAGGGCGAGTCACCTCTCTGGAACTAATAGCAACTTTTATATTTCAAATACAACACCCCATTTTTTATTTAATATTTTTGACCGCCTTTATTTTAGCTTTGCATGAATATAAAATACTACAGGTTTTTAAACACTAAAAAAAAAAATGTTTTTCAAAATTTTTCAAGTTTTTAAGTCTTTATTTAAAAAATTCTCCTGAAGTTATTTTTCGAAGTGCAGAGTTGTAATTTGGTAAGGACATGCAGAAAACATAGCTCTATTCGCTCGATATGAAAAAAGTTTGAATTGCGCATACAGGGTGTTCATAAATAGGTGTCAACCCATGATTTTCAATAGCTCGTAACTCAATTTATTCAAATGCAAACCCCTGTATTTTTCTATGTCATCGAATTCGTCTTTAAGAGAGCTTCATTTTTTGTTAAGTATGTCTTATACCCAAAACTCATACTTTTCGAGATATTAGACATTTTTTCTTCTAATCGTTATTGAAGCAAATAGACAGCCGTTGACATAAAAAAAACTGACTGTTCACTTCACTAACGTCAATAACGTGTCAATTATTTCTTGAATTATTGCATTTCTACAATGAATTTTACTTTACAAGAGCAAATTGGTATGGTTTATTTACCATTTCGTGTATTTAATTAGGTAGGTAATAGTAGGTAGATGCCTTGTGGTTTCACTTATAACATAAGCAATAAATAAATTGGCAACCAAATCAATTTTATTATTGTTACGAAGTATACTAGAGTTTCTAAACCTGGGGGGTTCGCAATACCTCAAAGGGAGCACGAAGAAAAAGGAAAAATGAAGAAAAATTATTTATTGAAACCACAAAAAATACATTAAATAAATTCTGTAAATAAAATAATAGATCATAAAAAAATCATTGCTGTATGAAATCTATTCTACTACATTGAATAAACTAGTTAGCCTATAAGTGCATAATTAATCAAAATATACGGAGCAACTAATTAAAATTATACAAATTTTTCATTAAGTGTGCCATGACCTGCATAAATTACATTTTATTGTGTCAAAAAGCGTCCAAAAAACGTTTTTGTTAATTTTAATTGATTTTTGGGTTACTTTAATCGGATTTAAAGGTTGCGAAATTGGTTTTTTGACAAAAAGTCGATTTTTTTAAATGGAACGATAGTGGCTCATGCGGTTATTTAAATGGAATGTTTTCTGACGAATTCAACAAAACCAATAACTTGGTATTTTTATTAGGAGCAGGCGTTAAAGTTTTAAATTATTTTAGAATTTTGGTAACATGCCCTAAAAATCATAGTTGCTGCCTATGCTAAATGGCAATAAAACAAATTATGCTTTTTTTTTGTGTTGACTCTTTTCACAACGATCACTAACAACTAAAAATTAAAACGTTTAGGAAAAACAACAAAAAAGGAATAAACACACCCAAAGTTTTATTGAATAAACAGTTAATTTTTGTTGTTGTTTTTGAAATAGATCCTAATTAAAATACCAAGTTATACTCTATTTAAATAACCCATGAGCCACAATCGTTCCATTTTAAAAAAAAATTGACTTTTTGTCAAAAAAAACAATTTTGCAACCTTTAAAGTCTATATAAGTAACCGAAAAGTCTATTAAAATTTCGTTTTTCGGAAACTTTTTGACATAATAAACTTGAAAAATTTAATTTTTGTACAAAAATTATTTGAAATTATGAAAATTAACTAAAATGGCGCACTTCTATTCAACATTGTTTCCTTTCACCAAAAATTTAATAATATACAGGGTGTTCCATTTGAAATAACAAAGTTAGGATCATTTCCGGCGAAACCGGAAGTGAGACAAAAGTGTACATATGCTCAAAAAATCCGGATTTTTGTATATATCACGTTTAAAATTTCGTTTGTGTGAAATCAAATCTAAAGAAAAAAAGGGGGTGAGCCTGATTTCAGTTACACCCGGTATATATTTTTGTTTAATAGGAAGATTTTAAACTAAACCAATTAGCTTACATTTCTATACACGTTAACACCCTAAAGAATGATTATTTGCCCTTAATCCGTACAAACAAAGATAAACAAATACGCCTTTGCATTTTTCCGAAAAACCTTTTTCAGAAATAACCAAAATGTTTTAAGTTTTGACTAAAACAATTGCATTAACACTTTATAAAAACGCTGTTTACCACCATAAGAACAATTATTTATCCACAATTCAAATAAATTATGATTAGGTAGGTACATTTGGTACATAGTTTTCATTAAAAAGGTGCAAATACTATAAAATGTATGCTTTTTCTGGAAAAATTAAAACATTAAAAAACTTCATACACACATTATTTTAAGTCTTTAAAATGTAGTTCAAATAACTATAACAAATTTCATCAAAATTTAAATAAATACTGTACGTATGCCTTTGCAATGTTTACAAGAAAAAAATCAAATATTGTTTAAACTAAAACAATGGCCTTAATACAAACGCTATTAACATCTTATGTGACGTTTTTTTACTCTTAGTTCATTCAAATAACGATTTAAAAATTCTTTTAGCCGCGTTTCATGTGTATGGATATTATTTGTTTGTGTTCGTAGTTCACATTTTTAGCAGAGAGCGCCACATGACGGGCAGCGATGCGTTATCTAAAAGCCTAGAGGGGGAATAATTTATTGCTTAAAAATTCAGTAGTGTTTATCAGCTGATGTTATTTACGTCCGGGTTAGTAGTTCACATTTTTAGCAAGAGCGCCACTATACAGCCATCGTAGCGTTATTTTAAGCATTTTTAAACAACGCGGCGCCATCTAAGAGCGAAAAATTCAACTGCGGTTCTCGGGTAAAGAATATACGAGGTATTTTCAAAATTCTTTAACATATTTAACTCCAGAATTACCACTGCTAATTATAAATGTCTGACTGTTCACTAACTTCTTATTAAAAAACATTAATAATACAGCGAATTTCACTATTATTTGAGGTTTAACAACTCATTTTCTCTTAAAAAGGCCGTATTTAAGTTTTATCAGACGAACGAAAATTTTCCAAACTTAAGCAAATGGCTTAAAACTTCATACACACGTTATTTACACGCTAAAGAACAATTATTCATATGCCCAAGGATCAAAGCCTAAACATAGTAAACGCCAAGTTGAAAAATATCATAATTAAAGAATTTTTAGGAGCGTAAAAGATTTCAATGTTCATAAAAAAATTCGCTTGCAAGGAAAAAAATAAACTCACCAAAAGTGTAGGTGTTTCAAGGCATTCATATTTGAGTTGATCACCGATAAAGTTTGCGCAATCCTGCCAAGTTTCTATCTGAGGGTAAGGTAAAGTGGTGGGTCTTAGCGTAGTGCACACCATTTTCTGCAAAAAAAAACACATTTGGGGTAAGACAAAAGTCGGTTTTTAAATAATGGGCTTTTATTCGCTTGTTAAATTAACGCCAAAGGCCACAAAAAAAGTTAAAATATAATAAAGTCAGCAGTTTTGGAAATGTAGATGTTTTTGCTCGCTAACCCAACGAATCTTTTTTTTTTTTAATGAAATTCACTGACACAACTGAGACTAGTTATGTATGATTAATAAGAGCAGTTACACATTCGTTAGATAATAAATTCGTTAGGATTTATATCAGGATTTTTAAAATAATACGTCCTTAAGACATAACTTTAATAAAACTGTATATTGTTTTATAATTTTAAACCATTTGTGTTAAACAGGATTTGGGATATGGGTGAGTTATCACAAATATCCCAGGAGGAGTTTTCCAAAAATGGAGTGGAATGATGCTGAAGAAAACGTGATAAATAATCATAGCTTTAGAATGGTTTATTAATAAAAATAAGGGTTCCGTTGTATTTCGATAACACCTTGAGGAACTACAGACCAGGGACTAAAAACGAAAAAAAATCCGTTCGTTTCTGTTCGGAACGAAAACGAAATATATCGTTTTCGTTCTAACTGAAAAAATTCTTTTTTCGTTTTCGTGAACCGAAATAATAACGGTTAAAACCGGTTTTACAATATTTTTTTTGTCGTCACCACAACCCTCTATAAATACGATAACAATATTTGCGTCTCAACTAAAATATAAACGATGACGATGGGGTTTGATGCTCACGGACAGCATATTTTAGACTGGCGAACCATCGCCATATTAAATTTACCAAATCGTTAAACACAATAACATTTAACCATTTTATTAAGTTTAACACCCGTAAGGTGCAAAAACACAACGTGGTTAGGTTAAATTAGACACACGATCTTTATCTAAAAATATGAAAATATAGCAAGTGCTGTTTTAAATTTTGTTTTACTACTAAAAATCTATGCATTTGAATTAAATAAGATCCTGCTGTAATTATTTAAAAAGACAAAAGAATGAATTCAAGTGGATAATTTACTAAATGTTATAAATAAAAAAGATATTAAAAAAAAACTTATATTAACTTGAAATATACTTTAACTTTATAGTTTGTACATACCGTACAATATACATTTTCACATTCCGTTAAATCTTACTAGCAACACATCTTCCTGTAAATCGCCGTTTACATTAGTCCTTTTCGAAGTAAGAATAAATTTTACTATTATTATGTCTAAACGCAAATAAAACATACACATTGATGATATATATCCAATAATCCAATCAAGTGTATATTCTATGTTGATGATCTAAAAACAAATTAGAGTTAGAGAATATTTGTACCGTTAATTGTGTTACACGAAATTGCAAGTATAAACAATTAAGTTGTTAATACATATTCACGTAAATATATGGAGAAAAGTGAAGCTCACTTATTTCAAGTGAGATTTTTTACTGCCTCGTGGAGTCTCCCCAGCACAGAAGGTAAATTCGCGTTTGTGTTTAACAAATGAAATTGAAATAGCGACAAAACCGGTTAAAACCGGTTTTGGAAAATATTTATTTCGTTTTCGTTCTTGAACGAAAAATAATAATTTCGTTTTCGTTCTTAAAAAAATTTCGGTTAATTTCGTTTAACGTTTTCGTTTTCGTTCCGTTCTCAGTCCCTGCTACAGACTGTACTAGAATTGTTAAATTTGCTTACCTGCATGCCACATTCGTTATCACTAGCAAGAAAAAGAGGTTTTCTATTAGGAAAAGTGTAATGAAATTGTTTTCTAAAGTTTTCCGCATAAAGCAATAACAGTTTTTCCTTATCGTCATTTTTTAGGTAACTATCCGGAAATACAAAGCGATTTTCGAATTCTGGATTTTTTATATCACGCCAGCAAATGTTTATAAGTCCAAGCTCATTTGCGATCTGTTTTAAATGGTCGAGTGTCAGGTCTACGGGTTCTGGTAGTTCCCTGGGTGCGTCTAGTATTTCAAAAATTGATACGAAAGGTTCTTCTTCTTCTTCTTCTTCCTCCTCTTCTTCTGCACCATCTACGGTCGGTAATCCCACTAAATATTGTTCAATTGCTTCCTGGGGAGATTCGTATCCTTCCGGAACATCTTCATCATCTTGTGGGGCAGCTTCATCCTCTGGTTCATCTTCGTCTGGGTTAGAGTCATCTTCCTTTGGGGTAGAATCATCTTCCTTCGGAGTTTCAGCCGTTTCTTCTGGACTAGCGGCTTCATCATGAGGTACAGGTTCTTCAGCGTTAGCAGGTTCATTAACGTTTTCAGTTGCCTCATCAGTAGCAGTGGGTGAAGATGCTTCTTCTGACATTTTATATTGACACAAGTGCTGTCTCCGATTTAGTGTGTTCTGTGATTTAGTCGTCAATTTAGGGTCATGACGTCATGGTTTCTATGAGAATTGTTGTCGGGGTAACCGTCGGCTGTTTACAGATTAATCGATTTGTTTCTAACAAATTACACACCAAATACAAAGCAGACATATAGGGCCGATTTTCTTTACGTTCTCTAAACGAAGTCCAAGCCAAAAATATCGTGGTCGCGATTAAAATTGATCTGGAGAATGTCTTCTAAACACCTTTTAATTTTCTTATACCGACGTTCTGCGACAATATTTTAAAGTTTTTTTTTTAATAAAAAAAGTACATCAACATTTTTTGTTCGTTAGTTCATTTTTCTACTGTTATTAATATTTTCGCAAGTTGCAAAAGTCGAAGAGCTCTTCTATAGGTTATTGAAATTCGTATTAGTTATGTTAAACATATTGCTTTGAATTTATTTCCGTTTTTTAAATACAGAATTACATTGTCTTAATCAAAATGTGAGTCTTAATAACTTTCTTTAAGAAAATGGGGACACATTGTCTATTGCTTCCCGGGGCCCGAATTTTCTGTGAACAGCCCTACCTGTAAATAATAAGTTTTAGATCTACTTGGCCCGAGTTTTATTTAATTAATTAATTTGATTAATTGACTGATACTATGCAATTATATTTCAGCTCTTTATGTAGGTACTTCTGTTTTTTTTTCTAAATTGGACATACTTCACACAAAACATTAATAAATAAATAAGGCCCATTTGGAAATCGAAGCCAATGTTATTTAATGCAGGACTTTTCTGTTAAAATATAACTGCAGCTAGGCTTATTTTAAAGCTTGTTATTTAATGCTACTTTTTCTGTTCCAATATAATTGAAAATAAGGACTATTTTGATTATTCTTGTTTGTTATTTAATGCTAGATTTATCTAATAAAACATATGCAAATAAGGCCCATTTTGAAATCAAAGTCTCGTTATTAAATGCCAGAGTTTTGTAAAAATTTACATGCAAATAAGGCCCATTTTCAAGACAAAATCTTTGTAATTAACGCAAAATTTTTCTGTTAAAATATACATGCAAATAAGGAACATTTTGAAATCAAAGACTTGTTAATAAATGCCAGAGTTTTGTAAAAATGTACATGTACATAAGGCCCAATTTCAAGACAAAATCTTGTTAACTAACGGTAAATTTTTGTGTCAAAATTTAAAATATACATGCAAATAAGGCCCATTTTGAAATCAAAGTCTTGTATTAAATGCCAGAGTTTTGTAAAAATATACATGCAAATAAGGCCCATTTTAAAATTAGTCTCATTAATAAATGTTAAGATGTTTTTATTAAAGTGTATATACAAGTAAGGCCCATTTAAAAATCAAGTTTTATTAAATCATAGATTTTTCTGTGACAGTATACATGCAAGTAAGGCCCATTTTGAAGTTAGTCTTATTATTGAAGGCTAGATGTTTCTGGTAAAGTGTGTATGCAAATAAGGCCCATTTAAAAGTCAAGTTTTATTAAATCTCCAGAATTTTCTGTGACAGCATACATGCAAATAAGGCCCATTTTGAAGTTAGTTTCATTATTAAATGCTACATTTTTCTGTTAAAGTGTATATGCAAATAAGGCCCATTTAAAAATCGAGTTTTATTAAATTCTACATTTTTCTGTTAAAAGTTTAAACCATATATGCAAATAAGGCACACTTTTTAATTAGTCTCGTTATTAGATAAATGCTAGATTTGTGTTAAAATATAAATTCAAATAGGGCCCATTTTCAAATCAGTCATTATTAAATGCTTAAAAGTCATACATACATTTTAGAAAGTCTAACTAAAAAAAATATGTTACAAATCACCATACCAAACCCCAACAAATACCCACATAAAAAAAAAACAAAGACAATGGAAAAATCATTTTATTAACTGTTAAGATGAACACTGAAGACTTTGCCAAACAACAAATATCTACAATAAACCAAAACTCAATTCAAATATTTTATTTAATATATATTGCACTGCACAGCATACAATAGAAAATAAATATTACTAAAAATTATTATCAAATATCAAATTCTAAACTACCTATGAAATATCACATAATTAAAAACAATTTTGCTAGAGGGATTATTCTTAATTATGGTCCATCTGTATTACTCCTTTTTGTTCAAAAACAATAATATTTATATCGAAATAAAATTCAGCAGAATCTCGACACTTTTTTCAATTTAATTAAAAACAAAATAAGGTAACTACGAACAATTTTTAAAACGATAACACAACACACAATATAATTGATTAAACAACAATTTGTGATCAAAGTATTATTTAATACACAAACTGATTGTTTAATCATAATTGATAGCAATTTGCAATAATCACTTGAAGTTAGTATATTATTTATCACGCTTAAAAAACTTTTTAACCACATTTTATATCACAAATTTGCAGAGGATTTTAAAGTGGTTACATATATCATTAATCTTTTTAAGTAAATATTGGTTTTTATCTATTATGTACATTAATTTGTATACAACAATAATTTTACTTAATCCTTTAAGTAGATTTTCTGCTTAGGAAACAATAATGTATTAAAAATACAAAAAACTTTATTTTTTTAGTGTATTAAAATACCTGGTACTTTTGCTTTGCATTTTAACTAAAAATAAAACATAAGAAAATAGTTTTGTCCTTTAAATCGTCCGTTTTAATCCGTGTCTACACAGATATAATACAGGGTGATTCAGTTTTACGGTCGCACCCCTATAACTTTGTTATTTTAAGAGGAAACCCTAAGAACCTTATATTTATGTAACTGATGGAAAAGTCTCGATCGAATGATGTTCAAATGTTTTTTCTATGATGAAATATGTCAGACTCGCGATAGTCAACTTTTTTTTTTGTAAGAAATATTAATAATTTTTCTCAGAAGTTTGCTATGTGCGTATATTGTTTTAATGCACAATTTGATTAAGAACTTAATTCTCTATCGGATTCAATAAAAAAAGTATACCATGTAAATTTTAAAAAAATAATTGAAAATTGCGCGAAGTTGGCTATGGAATAGGTCAATAGGTAAATGAACATGGGCGTCCGCAGAAAATTTTCTAGGGCGGGGGGCAATGCATAGAGACAAATAAATATATATATAAATTTAAATTTAATTTTTGAATTTTTATTACAGTTTTTTACAATTACTATTTTTTACTCGATCCCAGGGGGGCAAGTGCCCCGTTTGCCCTTCCCTGCGGACGCCCATGGTAAATGTGCTTTTTTTTCTTTTTTCAATGAGATATTACTTGCTATATCTATTTTTATAAATAAATCACAAAATCAAGAAAAATCGTATTTTACCAATCACTTATCAACCTATCTATGAAAAAAACAAAACAATTAAATGTCAAATGACAGTTACCATATAAAATTTTTAATTAGTTGTAAATGTGCTCATAATTATATAACAAATTGCTGCAAAGACTATCGAATTACACAACGATATTATAAAACTCTAATAAATAATACAGCAGACGATTAATACTGTTATTTGACATTTAGATAGTTGTGTTTTGTTTGTTTTTTCATAGATAGCTTGATAAGTGATTTGTAAAATACGATTTTTCCTAATTTTGTGACTTAGTTATAAAAATAAACATAGCAAGTAATATCTCAATAAAAAGAGAGAAAAAAGCACTCTTAACTGTTCCATAACCAACTTCGCAGTCAATAAAAAAAAATTAAGTTAGGGGGTAATATCTCGAAAATGGTAAGTGATAAAAAAAATCTAAAATAACAGTTATATTCTCCATTAAAAGGTACCTTGAGAAAGTGCTAATAAAATTGACCCAACGAATAAAACGAAAAAGTTATGAGAAAAAAGGAATTCAACATTTTTGTATTTTTTTTGCTAAAACATCTGAAGCACGAGGAATTTTGTACTTTTAAAAATTGATTGTAGCTCCTCTCACACTTGGGAATAATTCATCTAATTGAAACCAACCTGTATCTCTTATAATAAGCGAGATCCCCATGCTGGAAATGTTATCCAGGCCACCCTGTATATCGTCGTAAAAAAAAAAACAATTGAACATCATTGAATAGAGAATTTTTCACGATTTACAAAACATAAGGTTAATAGGGGTTTGCTATTAAAATAACAAAGTTATAGGGGTGCGACAGTCAAACTGAATCACCCTGTATATTTCTTCTAAAAAGTTTTTATGGACAATCAAAATGTCGCTTAACAATAAAAGAAAAATAAATGCTAGTTTAATAATTATTAAAAAAAAAAATATTGATCAAGAATAATTTTAAAATTTTTTGCATTTAACGTTGCGCTCCATGTCAGTGGCGTAGCGACGGGGGGGGGCAAGGGGGTATCAATGCCCCGGGCGCCAGTCCTGGGGGGCGCCGCGAAGAGAAAATATTTTTGCATCAATTTCACGTATTTAAAGCCAGAAAACTAAAATACCAATATAATTTTAAAACTTTTTCTCATTTTCATTACAGTGTATTTGAATAAATAACACAACATTATTTTACTTGAAATTCAAAAACTACAATAAAATTACGGACGAGGGGGGGGGGCGCAAAAAAATAATATGCCCCGGGTGCCACTTACCCTCGCTACACCACTGCTCCATGCTGCTTACTGTGGAACTAAAAAAAATTGTCATTTATGTAACTTAAAGTCGAAAATGTTTAATCTAAATAGTTTATGTGTACTAATTTATTTCGTTAAAAAACACTTATAAATAAAATTTATTTACATGACTTTATAATCATCGATGATCATGGGTTAAACAATTCTGGTAAATTTATAGATTTTCAAGTTCTTAAAATAGCACCTCGGACAAAAATATCTGGGCATTTACCTATGAAATCAAAGGCTAAGAGATTTAGTAGGGAATACGACAAAATCATTAAGTTACCCATCATCATCATTTCTCCACTTTTGATTCGCCTCCCTTCGAGCGTCAGGCACAAGTTGGCTTCGCATACCGCCTAAAACGTTGCTAGTCGCTTCCGAGGCAATTATTATCGGTTTGACGAAGGTAGGAGGGATCTGACGTAGCACACCACCGACCACACCCGTGTAACCTTTCTGTTCGTGCTCGTGAGATGCGACACGTACCAAGTTATCCGCGGTCTCTCCAATTCCCTAAAATACTTCAGAGTTACGACAAACAACGCACATACGAAAATCGGGCGTACCTCTTTCACGAGCATATAGGCGTTCGCTACGCCCTCTCGGATGTCTTGGGGTTGAGTGTAACGTTTCCGCTTAGTTTTCGATCGCCTTCGAACGCTAGGACCCGGAGAGACCATGTCGTATGCCGTCTCGGCTGTTATCTATGGGAAAACAAACAAAAGTTGGAAAAAGGCACCACGGTTGACCAGAAAAGGATATGTGAAAAAGATGATATCAAGAATAAAATGGAAAAATGAAGTTAGTTGGACGGAAGGCACCAGTTAGCCAAAAAAGGGCACCACAATTGGTAAGAAAAAGCAGGAGATACATAAAAAGGATGACTAAGAACAAAATAGAAAAATGAAGGGAGGCAGAGGGTAGAAGAAAGAGCAGTCAGTTGGAAAAAGGCACCACAGTTGGCCAGAAAAAAAAGGAGATATGTGAAAAAGAAGATGACCAAGAACAAAATGGAAAAATAAAGTTATTTAGAGGAAGGCACCAGTTAATCAAAAAAAGGTACCACAGTTGGTCAA
This sequence comes from Elmis aenea, assembly GCA_947652605.1. Lineage (NCBI taxonomy): Eukaryota > Metazoa > Arthropoda > Insecta > Coleoptera > Elmidae > Elmis > Elmis aenea. The sequence goes on along the minus strand of OX393578.1, from coordinate 55,331,273 downwards.
AAAAAAGGAGGTGACACATAATAAAGACAACGACTAAGAACAAAATGGAAAAATGAAGTTAGTTGAAGGAAGGCACCAGTTAGCCACAGTTGGTCAGAAAAAGGAGGAGATACATAAAAAAGATGATGACTAAGAACAAATTAGAAAAGAAGGGAGGCAGCGGGTAGAAGAAAGAGCAGTCAGTTGGAAAGGCACCACAGTTGGCTTGAAAAAGAAGGAGAAACGTGAAAAAGTTGAAGACCAAGAAAAAAATAAAGTTAATTGGAAAAAGCCAGCCAGCTTAGCCAAAAAAAGGTACCAGTTGGTCATAAAAAAGATGATTAAAAAAGGAATAAAAAAATGAAGGGAGGTAGAGAGTAGAAGAAAGAGCAGTCAGTTGAAAAAATCACCACAGTTGGCCAGGAAAAGAAGGAGTTACGTGAAGAAGATAATGACCAAGAACAAAATGGAAAATAAAGTTAATTGCAAAAAGGCACCCAGTTTAGCCAGAAACAGGCACCACAGAAAATGATGATGACCAAGAACAAAATGGAAAAATAAAGCCAATTGGAAAAAGGCACCCAGTTTAACCAGAAAAAGGCACCACAGAAAATGATGATAACCAAGAACAAAATGGAAAAATAAAGCCAATTGGAAAAAGGCACCCAGTTTAGCCAGAAAAAGGCACCACAGAAAATGATGATGACCAAGAACAAAATGGAAAAATAAAGCCAATTGGAAAAAGGCACCCACTTTAGCACCCAGTTTAACCAGAAAAAGGCACCACAGAAAATGATGATAACCAAGAACAAAATGGAAAAATAAAGCCAATTGGAAAAAGGCACCCAGTTTAGCCAGAAAAAGGCACCACAGTTGACCAGAAAAAAAAAACATTCTTAGACAACAAAACGTACAAGAGGACCCAATTAAGGAAAAAGAAGAAAAAGTATTCAACAAATCATTACCTGTATGAGGTGAATAACTCTCGCCGTTAATTCCAGAGCAGCCATCGCCGTGGACGTGGTAAAACTGTTGGCCCCTCGTTGCAAGCCTCGAACGATTCGGCCGTCCTTCTGGTACTGTTCAATTGGTAACCAAAACAAGTCCCGAATTCCTTGAACTGAAATTAATTCGTCAACAGATAATTCCTGTCAAAAATGTACAAAACCTACATAGCTGCATAAACGAATGCATTGGTCCTACACCGACCAACAAACTTGGTAACTGACATTTTTTAATATCGTTCAGCCACTCGTGCAAACAGTAAGTTAGTAATTTATCGACGCCAAGTATTCCGTGCCTGTTCGATAATCGTTTCAGTCGCAGTTCTGAACAGTTTAGTTGGCCTAGACCCATGATCAGTCCAGCTAGGGGACCACGGGCCATATCCACACGCTTACCCTGGTAGTCCAGTTTTATCGGTACATCGGGGGAAAAGATGACGCTCCTGGGAAAATATGAAACAAATTAATTTACAATAGAGGGTGTTTCCAAAAATTATTTTTTTCACACTTTGTAAGATCTGGAAGTGATTTGGGCCTCCCCATATGTGCTAAAAATTACCTGAAATATATGGGTGGACCATCTTCATTAGCATTAACTGTGGTCTGGGTAACAACAGATTCTTCTTTTGTTTCTTTTTCTTCTAGGAGGATCAAGAGATTATCGTCCACCATTTTTTGGGCTTGTTCCGTGTCCTCGGGGGTATTTTCCACGTTTATGGTCATGACAGGTGGTTGATGGGTCGGTGTGCTGTGTTTTGATGGTGGATTCTGTGATACAGCATCTGTAAAAAAAAATTTCATCTCCCATTTTAGACGAGTTTAAGTCCAAAATTTCCCCATCATATAAAACGGGCAAGAGCAATCATCAAAAAAATTCAATTCAATACAAAATCAGTTGCCATACCTGGCTTGGTTGTATTCCCACCCAACTCGCTGAAAAAATTAATGAGGAACAGCAGCGAATCCTGATCGATGTTCAGTCTTAGAGGTAAGAGCGATATTTTCAAGCTGCACTCCTGCGATTTCAGATTGGGATCCGGCCGGATGTGGACCGTCTTGATCACGATCTACGACAAAACCGATTCAGTAAACAACCGAAGAGCGTCGCCTCAACTCACCATATGGGCATGCGATTGTTTCGGTCTGGCCTGACTCGTATACTGATACAGGAACTTGTTTATCTGACTGGTGGCCAATCGGTCCCTCACTTCCAATTCGGAAACTATGAGTACCTGCCTCGAAGCTTCACGGGTCGTTTCCGGGTAAACTTCATGTTGAAAACGGACCTGAAACGTTATTATTTTAGCCACGGATCTTCGCCGAAGTCGCGAATAATCTCCACCTTATTTAGCTGCAGTTCCATGAGGACATTATGGTCCCTACTGACACCGCCTTGGACCTGCCAACTCAAAGCGTTCTTCTTTTTATCCATGAAGTTCGTAAATATCACTTCGCCCGTATGGGAGTTGGAGAATCCTACGCCGTCGTGGATGCACATGTCGGAAAAGTTCACCGTCTTCTTCTTCTTGGGTTCCGCGTTCGGGTCTTTGAAATCGTGCCCGCCGTACATGTGCCAGATCACGGTCATTTCGCACAACGTGTACCTCATGATCGGAGTGGGGAAGTGTTTGGGCGGCTTTAGGAGATCCGTCTTTCCGACGGGCAGCATGAAATGGTTGTCTATGACGCGTAGGGGATCTTCCGTGAGCCACCTTATTTCCGGAAGGCCGTTTTTCGGCTGGAAAATAAACTTTCGTATACCGGGAAAAACCGATGGTTGTTAATCCGCAACTTACTAGAATTCCTAGACCGGCTTCATCACCGACGAAGCAGAAATCGTCGTCGGTGTCACTGCTTTTATTCGAACAGAACCTGACGTCACCGAGTTCTCTGGTAACTTGAGGTAATGGCTTGCTTTTATCTTTTAGGGGATTATTTTCGTCGGGGAAGAAGAACATTTTGGCACCGGAACTTTGGAGTTCAAAGGCTTCTTCTGCAACAAACACTAACTTAGATAGTGTCTTTTTTCAGATTTTTGTTTAGCAAAGATAGCCATGAAACCAAAACCTCAATAACTCGAGAATTATTAATTTAAGAAATAATTGACCTTTAATAATATTTAAAGATAATTGAATTATTAATGAGAAAATGTAAAAATATACAGGTTGATCCTTTTAAAAAATTGAATTAATCGTGTTTGAAGTTTAGCCAAATGGACCAGACATAAGAAACACCCTGTGTAGGATTTTAACTTGTCAGCAATCACTATGACACAATTGTCGACTGTTATTTTAAAGAAATTCGTTTTAACATTGCTACTTTGTGAAATATTAATATTTCTTTAGAGCAGCGATTTTTAACCAGGAGGCCGTGAAAAATTTTAAGAGGGGCCGCGAAATATTTATAAAACGTTTTTACTTTTAAAAGTATTAAAATTATTAAAAAAATATATTTTGCAGTTGCACCTTATTTTACTCGAACCATCGGAGAGATATCTTCTTAAATAATTCGTAATATTTTTGCAAAGCATAGAGACAAATAAATATATAAATTTTAATGTAATTTTTGAATTTTTATAAAATTTTTTTACAAGTACTATTTTTTACTCGATCCCAGGGGGGCAAGTGCCCCGTTTGCCCTTCCCTGCGGACGCCCATAGTAAATGTGCTTTTTTTCCCTCTTTTAAATGAGATATTACTTGCTATACCTATTTTTACAATATCAAGAAAAATCTTATTTTACCCATCACTTATCAAGCTATCTATGAAAAAAGAAACAAAAAACAACTAATTAAATGACAAATGATAGTTATCATTTGTCTGTGGCTTATTTATAAAAATAGATATAGCAAGTAATATCTCATTTGAAAGAGAAAAAAAAAGCACATTTAACTGTTCCATAGTCAACTTCGCGGCACATCAGAAAAAATAAAATTAAGTAAAAAGTACCTAAAGAAGGTACAAATAACATTGATCTAATGATTAAGACAAAAAAGTTATAATAGAAAAATGAAATTCGAAATTTTGCTAAAACATCTGAAGAGGAATTTTGTACTTTTAAAAATTGATTGTAGATCCCGTCATACTAGGGTATAGTTCATTTAATTTAAGCAAACCTGTATCTCTTATAATAAGCGAGATCCCCATGCTGGAAATGTTATCTGGGACAGTGGTTCTTAACCTTTTAGTAGTCGCGGCTCCCTAAATATCCTAAAATATTTTCACGGCCCCCTAGTTTGTAGTAACAAAAATATTACGATTTATTTAAGAAGATATATCTCCCATGGTTCGAGTAAAATAAGGAGCAAAAAATATATTTTTTAAGATCGGATTATTTTAAAAAGTAAAAACGTTTTATAAATTTTTCGCGGCCCCCTTTAAATACTTTCACGGCCCCCCGGTTAAGAATCGCTGATCTGGGACACCCCAAATGGGGTGATTTATAAAAAAAAAAACAAAGTTGCGTACCGGTGTGCAAAAACAAAACACTGTTAAGTTGAAAATAATTTAAGATTATGTAGTAAATAAGTAAATAAATACAATGTTTATTTAAAACTTTTTTAAAAATTTTTACTAATAAGAGAGCTATCGAATAATTCGTCTTGGCTGGGACACCCTGTATATGACATACCTGCAATACTAACACTTTCCTTCATGGCTTCACCTAGTAACTCATTAATATGCTGGTGTTGGCTCTTTGATAGATTACTGATGTCCTGAGGTTCAACAGTTACCAGCTCCTGTTCCGGTTGATGCCGTGGACTAGAAAATGCACTACCACTGCCAGCCGTTGCTTCTGTAGGAACCAAATCACCGTCATTCGCGAAGTAAGTTAACAGCTGTGTCAGGGCCCGCCCACTATCGGCGCAAGTACGAATATGAACAACATTATTGGAGGCTCTTAAATCAATATGGGGATTTATACCACTTATCTGGAAGAGCGACAATATTAACAACAGTTCACTTGCGATTTTTTTTCCCCCACTACCTTATCCGTAGTTTTCAAACTCAGCTCGAATAAGCCGACATCAACGACGCTCACGTAATCCCTTTTGAGATCGACGGGAGCGGAAGAAGGGACGCCACACTTAGCCGGGGCCTTTTCACTCAAAAACAAACCGCAATCCTCCGCTATGAACCTCAAAGTCGAAGTGTTGGCTTGGGCGGATAAGTGCGAGGACATGCTGAAGTTGCCGAAAGTGACCGCAGAACGAAGCGGCAAGTGAAGAGGGCTAAAATAAAAAATCGCAAAAATGATGCACACTAATTTCTGGTCGATTAGTACCGGTAATCGATGGCACAATCCCATAAATGCAGGTGCAGTTCTGTGAGTACGTCTTTGGCGTGGTAACCACTGATGGGATAGTCCAGGACGTTGAAAAAATCCAGCAGCTGAGATATCCAGCTGTTTGGTTCCTGGCACATTCGATGTCTCAATGTTGCTTTGTTTATTCCAACGGCAACCCTGACAGTCTATTAAAAAATACAGTTACAAAAATTATTGCTACCAAACTTTTTAAACTAAAAAGGACAGCATAGTTGCTTTACTAAAAAATTTACCTTCCTAAAGGCAGAAGTACAGTCATAAGGACAAAATTGCCTTCTTAAAAGCACAGGTACTCTACACAAGAAACAAATGTATGTTTCTAAAGGCAAAGTTACTCTACATGAGAAAAAATGTTCCTTCTTAAAGACTGAGGTACCCTACATGAGAAAAAAATAACCTTTCTCAAGACAGAAGTACCCTGCATAAGTAAAAATTTACCTTTTTAAAGATAAAGGTAAGTACTCTAAATGAGAAAACAATTACCTTTCTAAACATGAAAGTACTCTAAATGAGAAAAAAACCTTTCTAAAGATGAAGGTACTCTAAATAAGAAAAAAATTCCCTTCCTAAAGACAGAGGCACCCTATATGAAAACAAATTACCTTTTTAAATGCGCAGGTACCGATATGGGCAAAAATTACCTTTATAAAGGTAGACAGACCTACACTACATAAGAAAAAATTACCTACCTTAAGGTAGAAGTACCCTAGACGAGAAACAAACTACCTTTCTCAATACAGAAGCATCCTACACAAGTAAAAATTTACCTTTCTAAAGATAGAGACTATAAATAAGAAAAAAATTACCTTTTTAAAGATAAAGGTACTGTAAATGAGAAAAAAATTACTTTTCTCACAGAAGTACCCTGCATAAATAAAAATTAACCTTTCTAAAGATAAAGGTACTATAAATAAGAAAAAAATTACCTTTTTAAAGATAAAGGTACTGTAAATGAGAAAAAAATTACTTTTCTCACAGAAGTACCCTGCATAAATAAAAATTAACCTTTCTAAAGATAAAGGTACTCTAAATGAGGAAAATATTACCTTTCTAGAGATAAAGGTACTCTAAATGAGAAAAAAATTACCTTTCTCAAGACAGAAGTACCCTGCATAAGTAAAAATTAACCTTTCTAAAGATAAAGGTACTCTAAATGAGAAAAAAATTACCTTTCTCAAGACAGAAGTACCCTGCATAAGTAAAAATTAACCTTTCTAAAGATAAAGGTACTCTAAATGAGAAAAAAATTACCTTTCTAAACATAAAGGTACTCTAAATGAGAAAAAAATTACCTTTCTCAAGACAGAAGTACCCTGCATAAGTAAAAATTAACCTTTCTAAAGATAAAGGTACTCTAAATGAGAAAAAAATTACCTTTCTAAAGATAAAGGTACCTAAATAAGAAAAAAATTCCCTTCCTAAAGACAGAGGTACCATTGATTTAGGAGTACCATAGTCAAGAGAGGTACCCAACATAAGAAAAAATTTACCTTTCTAAAGGCAGAGGTACTCTACATGAAACCAAATTAGCTTTTAAAGGCACAGGAACATATGGGCAAAAATTACTTTTATAGTAGACAGATCTACACTACATGAGAAAAAATTACCTAGCTAAAGGTAGAGGTACCTAGATGAGAAAAAAAAACCTTTTTAAAGCAGGTACCGTAAATAAGAAAAAAAAAAACTTTTAAATGCAGAGGTACCTACATGAGAAAAAATGTCCCTTCCTAAAGACCTAAGAAAAAAAAATCCTTTCTAGTGCAAAGTTTGAGCGAAGCAGTGAACTCTCGGAAGAAGTACAGTTGAACATCTCAATTAACAGTTTACGGGAAACAAATCAAAGTTACCTTGACATGGTGTGTTTCATGGCTGGCCTGGACTCTGACTGCCACCGACAGCATATCGCGACTCCCACCTCTGTCATTCGAATTGGCCAGCATTCCCTGCTCCGATTTATATATGGTAGGTTGCAGATGTCTTCCTACGGCCGTCCCCAACTCCTTAAGTGGAGGACTCTGACTAGGAGTCGATATCATATCTGCAACACCATCAAATCAAGACACCATTCCGGCATTATTCGCGGTATCAAAACTCACCACAATGATGGAGATGCGCATTTTGGGCCTGCACACAAACGTAGCTGAGATCGTCGTCCCCTCGGTATCCAGACACGGTGAATATCGTAACGTTCTCGACGTTCAACAGGAACTCCCCGTGCTGTCCCGGTATGACCTTCGTGGCTATATCTCGAACCGGCGCATGAGTGCATAAGAGCCCGTTGCCGATTTGCAAGTTTAGGGCGAAATAACTTTGACCTACTGGCTGGGTCGGTACGACCTGACGTTTTTGTGACTGCTTCATTCTATTTTCGTACACGGAATAGAAGACGTTCGTGCCCTCTACGTCGGCCTCATCGCCTGAATCCGATTCCGACTCTAGGGGAAAAAAATTCAAAGTGGAGAAGTACAAAAATTATGAGCATGTTTACAAAAAAATCGTAAATGAAGAGAAATATAATCCATAAACTAAATTATTTACCATATTGTATTCCGCTTCTGCACATGGAAAACATTTCTTGAGTGTCGGGAAGGCCGAGATTACTAAATCCGGTGTACGTGACGTTATCATACACCTGGGCTTTCGGTTTGGGGGCGCTCGGTTCCCACAACAGGAGATCATTATTGATGCGATTGTACAACAGTTCGTAGATGTGCTTGGAAATTAACTGCATGCTAATCGTGGGTAAAAAGATGTCTAACTGTATCCTGGCCGACTGCGTACTTAATTCTATGAAATTGGTCATTTCCTGTTTGTCTCCAGGTATCACCAGCTCCTCCGTATCATCTGTTATGTACAAGAAAAAAATTAAATAAATAAAAAACTTCATAACAAATGCAACACAGTGCGCGTAACTACAGACTTTTGGCCCACCCTGTATATTAAACAGAATTTATAAAAAAATTATACCAAAGACATTTACCTTGTGTGAGAAAATAAATGCAACTCAGTGTGCACAACTTCACACTTTTGGCTTACCCTGTATATTAAAAGAAATTTAAAAAAAAATCATACCCAAGACATTTACGTTGTGTGACAGAAAACAAACGCAACACAGTGTGCGTAACTTCACACTTTTGGCCTACCCTGTATACAAGATATATAAAGAATAAGATATGCTCACGCGCATCTCTGTTGCTTTCCCGCTCTCTGTGTGACGTCGTTCGGTGACAACTGTGCTGTCAGTTCTCTTTTATTAGATTAATTCTTTATTATTGTTTTGATATTGTGAATCGTTAAGTGAATTGGTAAAAGGTAAACAATTTATTAATTTATAAAAAAAAAGTTTAAAGTGAAAATAAAATAAAACAATGGTGATGTGCGCTGTTTTTAATTGTAAAAATAATAATAATAAAAGATTAAAGGCACCAGCAAATAAGGGGAAAAATATTAGTTTTTATGCCTTTCCAAAGGATGCCGGTTTATATAAGGAGTGGATTAATAAGTGCTCTAGAGCGGACAAATTTAACTTCAAAACGGCAAGAATATGTAGTATACATTTTTCTGAAGACGACTTTGCTAGAAGTCTGAAACAAGAACTATTAAATTTAAAAGATGTGCCAAAAAAATTAAAAAGTGCAGCAGTTTATTAACAATTTGACAGAGCTTGAGCATGACGGAGTAGAAAACATCGCTGGATACATTGCTTTTAAGCTCCGTGCAAAAGAAATGCTGGGAACTCCAACTGGCCAAACCATAGATGCCAATTATACATGGTCGAACAATTTATCCGAAGGAGGATTGTATAAGCCATTCGACGATTTCGTCGTAGAAATTTTAAAAATGGAACAAATTTTCGCCATCTTCAATGGAATTGATTTAAAGTGTGGGCCTGACTACATTAAACAATTAGTTGAAAACTCGCAAAATGTTAATTGCAGTTTAGATGTAAAACATTTGTATTTTAGATGTAAGATGTTTTTCCGTATAAGAATTTTAAACCGAAAGATTAACGAATCTTACTACAGTAAAAAAACAAAAATTAAAAAAATTGTTACTTAATGTGTGCATCAAAATGTATATACATATGTATACAGGGTTATTCAAATTCGAGGCCCACCATGGGGATCTCGCTTATTATAATAGCTAGAGTATAGGTTTAAATTTGGCAAAGTTGCTAAATTCGATGCTCATTGATAATCCAAAGAGAAATTGGAAATATCTCATACCGTATCCGAGAAAATTAAGAAAAACTGGAAAATGCGATTTTTGAAAATCGTCTATAACTCCTTTGGAATTTGAAATATTTTAAATGTGTAAAGACATTGCCTAAGCAACTTTTCAAGCCGAATCGAATGGTGGTCACAAATTTTTGCTAGATCGATTCGTTTTTGTTTTATGACAACCAACCTTGTTTTTTGTTATGTGCTCAATTTTTGCTATTTACATAATCAAATAGCATTAATTTTTCTGAATCCATTGTGATATCACACATGGTATTTTACTTCTACATTAATTGTCAAATTTGAAAAAATACGTTTTAAACAATAACAACTATAAATCAGGTAGGACGGTCATTGTAGTTTATGTTTTTTCCATGACAACCAATCAACAAACTGAAAGTTTTGAAAGCCTGTTACTTGTCACATTAATAAATTCGTAAATATTAACTTTAATAACGAAGAAAAACGCGATATGCTCCGAATTTTTTATACCGTTCTTTTAAGTTTTGTTATACTTTATCACATGCTTTATACAAATTTACTTAAGTTTCTGTTTAACGTAGAAAAATAGTGTTTTTTCCGGATATGTTTGCAATAGAACTGTTTTTTTTTTTATTGTTATCTGAAACCTTTCTGCCATATTTTTCTCTAATTTTGGCAAAAGCCTCATATTTCCCTATGTTTCTGTCCAACGAACAAAAATATGTGTGCGAGGGTTGTCTTCTATCTGGATATGTTTCTGCATATCGTTGACTTGACAGTGTAGAGTTCCTATTCAATGAATAAAAAATTAAAGTTTAGTTTTACGAATTTATTAATGTGACAAGTAACAGACTTTTAGTTTGTTGATTGGTTGTCATGGAAATAACATAAACTACAATGACCGACCTACCCGATTTATAGTTGTTATTGTTTAAAACGCATTTTTTCAAATTTGGCAATTAATGTAGAAGTAAAATACCATGTGTGATATCTCAATGGATTCAGAAAAATTAATGCTATTTGATTATGTAAATAGCAAAAATTGAGCACATAACAAAAAACAAGGTTGGTTGTCATAAAACAAAAACGAATCGATCTAGCAAAAATTTGTGACCACCATTCGATTCGGCTTGAAAAGTTGCTTAGGCAATGTCTTTACACATTTAAAATATTTCAAATTCCAAAGGAGTTATAGACGATTTTCAAAAATCGCATTTTCCAGTTTTTCTTAATTTTCTCGGATACGGTATGAGATATTTCCAATTTCTCTTTGGATTATCAATGAGCATCGAATTTAGCAACTTTGCCAAATTTAAACCTACACTCTAGCTAATATAATAAGCAAGATCCCCATGGTGGGCCTCGAATTTGAATAACCCTGTATATGTATTTTAACAAAAAATTATAACTATTAAAAAAACACATTATATTTTAACAATAAAAACCAAAAACACAAAATCAGTTGTTTTCAATTTAATACAAAAAGTACATACATATCCCCCAATTATATGCAATTTGATATAAAGTTGTCACTGAATGACGACATGCGCAGAACGTGACCAGTTTCGTTCGCCTACTGAGCATATCTTATTCTCTATATATCTTGCCCTGTATATGAAACGGTAATATGATATACAGGGTGTCCCGTTTTTCGAGGCTAAGCATGGGTATCTTGCTTATCTTTAGACATACAGAGTCGGTTAAATTAGACAAAAGTTGCGCATTTTCATGCTGAGATAATTGCCTTATCATTTTTAGTTTTTGAGATATCGAAAAGAAACGAGAATTTGTGATTTTTGTTTTTATCTTTTAATGCAAAAAGCAACGGAGCTAGTTTTTTCTAATCCAGACATTATCAAGGCACTTCATTAGGGAGAATTCAAATCTGTCAATATCTTTTTTCTATCTTTCAAAATGGCAGAGATACGATATTCAACTGTTTTTTGTCTTGTGGGCGCCATATTGGATTTTCACATTTTTGAATACAGATCTTGTTTCTGAGTACAACGATGTATCACATGTCACTGTTGAATTCACACTTTTGGCCAAAATTTAAATTTTTTTGATTTTACGAAGAGTGCCTTGGAAACAAAGGCAACTCCGACGTTTCAAACGAAAAAAAAATTAAAAAATTAGAATTCGTATTTGCAGGTTCAGCTGTCAGTAAGACGCAAATTAGATTTCATAACAATGAAAAGATTGAACATGAAATAAACAAAAAATCATAGCAGATGCTCAAAAGATGCGCCTTCTACTTCCAAACATAACCGAGCACGTTTTTTCAAATTAAAAATAGCTCTTCTCACGTGATTTCTTGAAAAATTCCTTGAAAAATTTCGACTTACCTCCATGGCCGACTTTAAAATATTTCAATTGCCTTAGTACCTACCTAATAATAATAAAAATCGAGATAGCTCGAAAAATATTAACTTTAGGTATAGGACATGCTTAATAATTTCGAAAGACAATTTAAATTCTCTACAAGAAAATATAAAAATATACAGGGTGTTGCATTTAAGAAAAATGACTTATCGATGTTTAAAGTTTCACAAGTTTGACCAAGCGTAAAAAACACCCTGTATAATATTTTTAAAATGTAGCTAGCGCAAAGTATTAATTAATCTATTGTCAATCTAATTTTTAAACGAAATTTTACCGCTTTTTTAAATAACTTTATTTAAAAAAAAAATTGAAAGTGCTGTATAGTTCAAAAATTTCATAAAAATGTAAATTTTACGAAAACGGTTGACTTAAGACCCATATAACCCTATACATTTTTTAAAGTAAATTTTACGAAGAATCCAAAAATATAAAAATATACAGGGTGTTCTATTTAAAAAAATGACATTTTTATATGTGCCGCTCAAACGAAACACCCTGTATATTTGAAAATAATTTTAGGTTATGTATAAAATAGGTTCGCACAATATTTGTATTAAATATTTTTTGATATTTTCATTAATAAAGGAGCTATCGAAGAATCTCAGGGTCGTGGTGCACCCTGTATATCAAGATTGCCTGAGAAGAAAAAAAAACAAAACAATTGATTGAGGGAGGAGTAATGAGAAGAAGGACAAGGGGAAGACCCCGAACCAAATGGTTGGAGTCAGTGAAAATAGACCTTAAGGAACTAGGAGTCAAAGAATGGAAAAAACTGACAAAGAATGCAGAAAAACATGTTACAAAGCCATGGTCCAGTTTGGCCTGAAATGTGGATTAAACAAAAATATTTACCTTTTTGCGGCTTGGAATGCGGAGTATCACTTTCGTGTATAATTCGTTTAGAACTAAAAGGCCCAACGAGTTTGTTGGCTTGATTGGCGAAACTTCCGTACATCGATTGGCTCATCAAGTCCATTTCCGATTCCTGGCACTGTTCGAGTTCCATATCCGGCTTAACCACCGGATAAACTTTCAGCACCAACCTAAAACGTTCCGTTAAGTTTCCAAAACCGATTAAAACACGACCTCTCTTACCGAGGCCAATTAAAACCGTCCTGCAACGAACTGCCGTATCTCTCGTCCGTTCCGACTTTGGCGATCGGAAGCGACGTATCCGTATCGGCCTCGACGTAATGGAGATCGGCCGTACGACACTGCAGCGTGTAGTTCTGGAACGGCTGACCGGTTTGCCAGTTCGTGTAAGCCGTCATGTCGGTCAGTTTCAAAGTGATGTAGTCGGGTCGCACGTGCCTCTTCCACCACGGGTTTCTTTGCATATCGTGCAGGGGCCGAAAATCGGGTACAGGAAACCTGAAGAGAAAATTTCGTTCAATCGCCGATTGGCGGAACATCGAGACCGCGTCCTTACCTAATTTTGCACGTCATCGAAGGACAAAGTATTTTAAAATCGAGCCGTGATTCGGCTTGAACGGAAACTACATTGGCAGTCGGTATGTTCCACGGGTTGTTAACGGGTTTGTTTATTATACAGACGGGCTGAGGATTTAGTAACGCACAGATCCTATCAATAATAGTAATATCGAACTCAAACGTGCAAGTGTCAAATGTAATGCTGCAAAAAAACATTTATTATAAATAATTGTGCTATTAGTTAACTCACGAAATGTCAGTCTTCGGTATGTGTCTTGATAGACCAGTCTTAGTTCTTTCTACATGTTTAAAGGCTAGTTTTAAGCTAGGTTTATATCCGATGGGACCTGAAGCATTTTCTGCGGAGCTGTCGAAATATAAAATGCGGATGTTCTCTCTGGGTTCGTCTTTCCCGTGATTAAGGCATTCTAGAAGTTCCAATTTGGCTACAGTTAACTTTCCCATCATAGAGAACGCACTAAGAGTCGTGGTTTCGTTTCCTTCGATTTGCAATGGTGCTGCAAGCAACCTAAAACAATGAAACAATTATTACAAGAATTGAAAGCCAATAAATAAATAAAAGAAACATCCGAAAATCTACTATTAAGAACATCCGAACATCTATAAATAAAAAAATCCGAACATCTACATTTAAAAACATCTGAACATCTACAAATGCAAACATACGAACATCTATAAATAAAAACATCCGAACATCTACATTTAAAAACATCTGAACATCTACAAATGCAAACATCTGAACATCTATAAATAAAAACATCCGAACATCTACATTTAAAAACATCTGAACATCTACAAATGCAAACATCCGAACATCTATAAATAAAAACATCCGAACATCTACATATAAAAACATCTGAACATCTACAAATGCAAACATCCGAACATCTATAAATAAAAACACCCGAACATCTACATTTAAAAACATCTGAACATCTACAAATGCAAAAATCCGAACATCTATACATAAAAAAATCCCAACATTTACATCTGAACAACTACAAATGCAAACATCCCAACATCTATAAATAAAAACATCCGAAAATCTACATTTAAAAACATCTGAACATCTACAAACGCAAACATCCGAATATCGACAAATAAAAACATCCAAAAATCTACATTTAAAAACATCTGAATATCTACAAATATCCAAATATCTACATTTAAAACATTCACAAACTACATTAAAAACAGCCAAACATCAACATTTAAAAACATCCGAACATCTACATTCAAAACATCCAAACATCTACAAATAAAAACGTCCGAACGTCTACAAATAAAAACATCCAACATTTACATCTGAACAACTACAAATGCAAACATCCCAACATCTATAAATAAAAACATCCGAAAATCTACATTTAAAAACATCTGAACATCTACAAACGCAAACATCCGAACATCTACAAATAAAAACAACCAAACATCTACATTTAAAAACATCTGAATATCTACAAATATCCAAATATCTACATTTAAAACATTCACAAACTACATTAAAAACAGCCAAACATCAACATTTAAAAACATCCGAACATCTACATTCAAAACATCCAAACATCTACAAATAAAAACGTCCGAACATCTACAAATAAAAACATCCAAATATCTACAAATAAAAACAACCGAACATCTACATTTAAAAGATCTGAATATCTACAAATGCAAATATCCGAATATCTACATTTAAAACATTCACAAACTACATTAAAAACAGCCAAACATCAACATTTAAAAACATCCGAACATCTACATTCAAAACATCCAAACATCTACAAATAAAAACGTCCGAACATCTACAAATAAAAACATCCAAATATCTACAAATAAAAACAACCGAACATCTACATTTAAAAGATCTGAATATCTACAAATGCAAATATCCGAATATCTACATTTAAAACATTCACAAACTACATTAAAAACAGCCAAACATCAACATTTAAAAACATCCGAACATCTACATTCAAAACATCCAAACATCTACAAATAAAAACGTCCGAACATCTACAAATAAAAACATCCAAATATCTACAAATAAAAACAACCGAACATCTACATTTAAAAGATCTGAATATCTACAAATGCAAATATCCGAATATCTACATTTAAAACATTCACAAACTACATTAAAAACATCCAAACATCGACATTTAAAAACATCCGAACATCAACATTTAAAATATCCGAACATCTACAAATAAAAACATCCGAAAATCTACATTTAAAACATCTACAGATTAAAAAAATCGAACATTACAAATAAAAAGATCCGAACATCTACATTTAAAACATCCAAACATCAACATTTAAAAACATCCGAACATCTACAAATAAAAACATCAGAACATCAACAATCAAAAACTGACCTTAAATGATTCAAATGGCAAGCGTTTTCGAAAGCGTTTTTGGCATTATCGAAGTCTTTGCTTCCGTATCCTGAGATCGCGAACAGTCCCAATTTGTTGAAGAACTTCTCGGCCGAATTTTGCATTTGGCGTACGCTGGACTGGACCAATATCAAGTCATGGTCGCCAGATGGCGTGAGTATGTCTTCGTGCAATAGAACCAAAGCCAAAGAAGCTACACGTATTTGGAAATGAGATATTTCTGCTGTTGGATCCGAATCAATATTGCTGACTGTAATTGGAAAAAAAAAAATTATAAATATATAAACGTACATGAAGGGCACATTTCGGACCTCGTTTTCTAGTTCTTGAAGTATTTTCGGTTACTGAACTAGCCATGCTAGAACTAAGACTAGATTCCATACTACTGCTGGCACCTGACACCGTACTATCATACATAATTCCACTAGCTGTACCCCGCATGGGCAGAAAATTGTCGTCGCTGTCACTCTCTTCTGTAAAAGAAAGATTTTATGGACGTCTTGAAGGTGAAGCAATTTTTAAAAATGCTTTTATGTGGCTCAAGTAAAAAAATATTAGCTGTGATATGGGTTAAAAGTTTTTAACTCACCTAAAGCTGCCGTGGACCAACCATGTACCCCCTGCAAGCCTGCAGGAGACTTAAACGTTGATAAGGGATGAAGCTGCTGTTGAAGTTCATGCTCGATTCGTTGATAATCTAATCCGCTCATTGGCTTTTCAGCACATTTCTGTCGTGGGGCTATATTACTGTAAAAAAAAAGAACAACAGATGAACTTCCTGCTTCATCGGGGCCAAATAATCACCTGGTGTCTTCTATATCGGGCCTGGCCAGTCCATTTGCTAATTCTAACAACACATGCACCTGGCGGGGCGACAAAAACAAAATTAACGACCCTAAATTAACTTCTATCGATACTTTTGGACCATTGACGTTTTCAGATTGCTTCAAACGAATTATCACCTGCAAGAAATATTTTTTTAAGGTCACAATGTTTTTAAGGCCAGTTTTCTCAGTCATCAGAGTTTCATGCTTATTACAAAATATTTACTGGGTTGGAATGAAATTCAAAAAACTTGCTTTGTTCCAAATATACAGGGTGTCCCAGTTATCGTGCACAGCATGGGGTTCTCATAAACGATAAGAGATACAGAGTTAGTTAAAAGGGTCAAAATGATTACAATTTAAAAGTAACTACTCTGTGAAAAAAAAATTGAAAAAATTATTATTTTTTGCGCTATGGATAAAAAAAACAAAAAAAATGACGTTTTCAATTTTTGTTTATAGCTTGCTTATTTAAAATCACACTTAAAATATTTTTTGAAAATATTGGGACACTTTTGTGCATAGATTTATAACTTGTTAATAAATTTTACCTATCTTCAGTGGCGTAGCGACGGGGGGGCAAGAGGGGTATCGATGACCCGGGCGCCAGTTTTGGGGGGCGCCGCAAAGACAACATATTTTTGCGTTTATTTTACTTATTTACAGCCAGACGAGGGGGAGGGCGCAAAAAAATAATATGCCCCGGGGACCATTTACCTTCGCTACGCCACTGCCTATCTTCATTTGTTTTTGACATTAATTTTTATAATTTTACGTATTGGTTGTAGTTGGCTGTGACCCTGTGACACCATTATAAAGAGTTTTTTTTTCTCGTCGTATTGATGTACTTATGGGTTGTTAGTTTTTTTTTTTAAATCAGCAAATTATTACTATATTTCTGTTTAACTTTAATCAGAGTAGCCATTGAAAAAAAAAACTACATAAATATGCTAGCCAGGGCGTCCTAGAGGTAAGAGGGGGTGCGGGAAAGTTAAAATTTGGGGGCCCTTGTGAATGAAAAAATCTGTTTTTGATGATGTTAAAAAACATATTTTGCTGTTTATTTGCAGATTGCCGTTAAAATGCATATTAAACAAAAACAAAATAAATTTTGCAGGCCCCTCGGACTGGCGGTCCGGGGATGCGGCCCCTCAAGACCCCCCTCTAGTAGGCCCTGATGCTAGCTGTGCTTAATTAAACACATAAAAAATAACTTCAATAATTTAGTGTTTTTAACATTTTACAATTATTTATAATTTTTTACTTATTATTACTACCAAATTTAATACAAATTAGATATCTGCCTTTGTCGATAATAATGTTTTGCTAACCAAATTTATTTTTATTTAATAAACTGTCCTTAAAACAGCTTATCTTAATTTATCAATTATTATAATCAACTGTTATTTTAAGATTGGCTGTTTGTAAAACATTTTATCAAATAAAAAGTAATTGCTTAGAAACACATTTTTATCCACAACAGTGTTTCCCAAAGTGTGGAAGAGTTTGTTGGGGGTACCGGGCTTTGGCTGCAGCTAGTATTTTATTATGAATAAATTTTTTTTTTTTTTAATAATTTTTTTTTTTTAACGAAGGGTACTCAGTGTTACGAAAATTACAGAAGGGGTACACAGATGTCGAAAGTTTGGGAAACACTGCCTTAAACCAACTCTGTACCTCTTACAAGACCCCCCCCATGCTGTTCATGATAACTGGGACACCCTGTATTGTAATAACACCAAAGCTCTATCTCGTAAAATAAAAAAGTTACAGAGTTTTTATTGCAACATGTACATACCTCCTGTCTCCCCGACAATCGCCCAAACAACACAACATGCCTCTGATCATCCGAAACATTCGCCTGTTTACTCTCACTTTTCACTTCTTCCACTAAATCTTCATTTGTTAATGTCTTTGGTTCTTCGTCGTTATTAGCGACAGAATAGTAATCGGCGACAGGCGACTGTTTATCAAGTATTTCCTTTTCTATAAGAGCTTCGAACGGATCCTCGCGACTTTTCTCGAGCGTCGAAGAGTTTCGGGAATTGATCATGACGGATCGCGAGAACGTGCGAGCCTTGCTCGGGAATTCGACGGTCGAGAAAGTGACGCCCTCGAAATAGAAATTTTTCGTCGTGAAAGACGAGACGACGAACGCTTTGTTCTGTTCTTGATTGTTTATTTCTTCGTTCGTTGGATCGTTGCCTGCTTCGTCCATGTATTCCATGCTGGAAAAATTGGTAAATCGTTGAGTTTGAAGATCGAAATTTATTTTTCTGGGCGACTTACATTGGTATATTTATTAAAACGGCCACTCCGCTGCTGCTATCTTTTGGCACATGTTCTATCTGGACCACTGTGTTTATAAATTTAACTTTTATTCGACTCAAAACTGAAAAATTAAATCGTTTTAGTCTACCACCACATAATCAACAAAAAGCATTTTTACATAACATATTTATTTGGGCAGATTTAACTCAAGTCAAAAATATTTATTTGGGCAGATTTAACTCAAGTCAAAAATATTTATTTGGGCAGATTTAACTCAAGCCAAAAATATTTATTTGGGCAGATTTAACTCAAGTCAAAAATATTTATTTGGGCAGATTTAACTCAAGTCAAAAATATTTATTTGGGCAGATTTAACTCAAGTCAAAAATATTTATTTGGGCTGCTTTAACTCAAGTCAAAAATATTTATTTGGGCAGATTTAACTCAAGTAAAAAATATTTAATTGGGCAGATTTAACTCAAGTCAAAAATATTTATTTGGGTAGATTTAGCTGATATTAACAATGTTCATTACATGTTTCACTGTTCGATGCAGCTAGAGTTTCAAACCGTTTTGTTTTTGCAACCGATCCAGCATTTAATTAATCAAAAAAGATCTATTTTATCAACACATATTATCATACAGCAAATCAACAACTTCTAATGTAGCCCATGGGACATAAACAGGTAAAACGAAATTATGCACATACATTAGAATAAATTACTCATAAAATTTGCAGACAATAAAAATTTGCCTATTTCTTTGTGTTAGTAACGTAATGGACATTTACTTGAATCAATGGTTTGTGCGAATCTTTCGATTACTTCCAATGGCTGTCCGCTATCTGCTGGATTCGTGGGGTCCTGTTTCATGCATTCTTCGGCTAACTGCATCGAGTTGGTCATGGAACTCCACATAGATTCAAACATGGACGTGGCTGCAAAAAATAAATTTCAGTCCCTTGAAGTTCTTTTAAAAGCTGGCGGTTGTGTCGTACCACACTCATTTCGTTGCTTAGGTTGTACAGTGAGTTTCAAGCCACGGACTTCTAAATAACTGGAGTCTTTTAAAAGGGTGGTCCATGGCACGGATACAAATAATTCCTCTAAGAAACCATCCACGAATTCCATCGGCCAATTTTGCTTTTCTCCCAATTCATTGAGAGCCTAAGAACAAATTTTATAGACGTAATAAATTATAAACTAAACTGAGCAATCATCAGAAACGAATATATTTTTAAATTAACACAGTAACTTAATCCGCTTAAAATTTCCCTACAAATATTATCAACACCTTTAAGTAATTAAAATTGCATACACAATTTGCTGTTGTTTAAAATGCATATATTGCTAAATCATTCATGTTAATTTTATGTAAATAAATGTTTAAAATACTACGTTCTCACAACAAAACTTCTGAACTAGTCCAAAGTATTTATACTATAAATAAAAACGCTTTGTTTATACTCATATTATGCTAATAACTATGAGCAAAAAAACAATTAGTAATTATTAACAAAATAAAAATGACAAAAGGGCTTAGGTATTTCATGTTTGTATCATGATCTGCAGTAAATTTATGTTAATTTGTTACGATATTAGGATATGACAACAGTGATCTGACATTGAGCAAAGTTAATTATATTATTGTTGAATGGACAAAAAAAGAAGGTAATGTTAATAAAACATATCATGACAAGTAAACATAGCTTTGCTTAGTATGCGATTATGACAAACAATATCCAGACAACAACTACATACTTTGGCTTATCTGATACCTGGCTAAATATTCTTTTGTGAATAATCAAATGTCAGTGTTGCAATAATAATTAATTCAAAATTTTCATACCTGTACGTCAAGGCTAATGTCCTTAACAGTGCCAGTTCCATTGTATAAATCCACATTTAATTGATCTAATGTTAATTTCTCTTCAAAAAACTGACCAAGATACCTTTGTAGCAGGTAAATACACACACGTTTTTTAATATTTTCAGGCACCTGTGGCTTATACCAAGGCATTTTTGAGCCACAACGTTTACAGTATTATTATTCCATGCAACCTTTGTTTAAGTCGTATGTTTTGATAACCATGCAGCATCCGTCTGTCAACTCAGCTGTTGGTGGGAGTTTCCGTGCTTGCGCAGAAGCAAAGAAGTTGTACACTGGAAGCTAACAATATTAAATATCATGATTTTACAGAATAATTAATTATACTCTTAAATACCGTGCCTCAGTGCCTGGCTGAAAGAGAATACTTTAAATAATTTAATTTTTTTAATTATTACAAGCTTTTGCAATTTTTTTTTCTTGTTTGGTTTAATAAGTTAAAGCAATATTTTTATTGTATTACATTTTGTAAGTGTAGTAGCTCTATAATACTTTCATTAAATGTAATAAATGAATGTATTATAGAGCCACTACAAAATAATGAAGTGACATTTTTGGATTTTATTTTGTGTATTATTACTTGATCATTCATTTTGTAAAGGACATTTTAAAACAATTTGTTAAAATAGTTTGTAGCTTTAAGTATTTTTAACACTACTGGACAAAAGTTATTTCTTGATGAGATGTAAGCCAGAAAAGCGTGCAATAATAATTGCTATGCAATCTGCATTCCAATATTCTACAGCAGGTGTACCCGTTTCTGTGACATCATTCTAACCTAGCATTTAAATGTCAACGTAGGCACGTTTTCAACTGATAGTATCCAGTTGTAAGTTATAACAGTATTAAAAAGTTTATATTGCAACAATTACGAAATACAATTATGTCTACTGAAATAAACAATTCTATGGATGCTTTAAAAGTGGAAACCACCAAAGAACATGTGGATAATTCGGGTGATGACATAGTTGATCCATGGAATGTTGTAAGCAAATCTGAAGCTGGAATCGATTATGATAAATTAATAAGTAAGTAATTAAGTTAATAAATATTGCACGAACTTGGTGCTTACATATTTCCCAAAGAATATATTTATAGTTTCGTGTTGGAATGTGTACTACTTTAGGAAGTGATTGTATCTGTTAAATTGTACAAAAACTCGTTAGTATTAAGATATTTTAGTTTCATTTTGTTTGTGTGCCTATTTTAGGCATTCATTTATTAATATGACACTTTTTTTGGCCAAACCATGTTTAAATACCTAAATAGAGTGGGGTGTATTTGTAGGTCAATATTAGTTTTTTTGTTGAGATGGTGTGACAGTTTTACACACATATAATAATTTATATGTTACTGATACAGACATTTGTCCATTTTAGAAAAATTTGGGAGTTCTAAAATTGACCAAGAAGTCTTGAATCGTTTTGAAAAGGTCACGGGAAAGCCAAACCATCATCTTTTAAGGAGAGGCATATTTTTCTCGCATCGAGACATGCATTCCATTTTAAATCAATACGAAGCAGGCAAACCTTTTTATTTATACACCGGAAGGGGGCCTTCTTCCAATTCCATGCATTTGGGCCATCTCATTCCCTTCATATTCTGTAAATGGTTGCAGGATGTTTTCGATGTTCCTTTGGTTATTCAGCTGACCGACGATGAGAAGTGTCTATGGAGGGATATCAAACTTGAAGAAGCCCACAAAATGGCGTACGAAAATGCCAAAGATATTATCGCTATTGGATTCGATCCTTCGAAAACTTTTATTTTTTCCAATTTTGATTATATTGGGTTAGTATATTAATTATAATGGACAATTTCATTGTTTTAAAATGGTTTTTGTTACAGCCAATGCCCTGAATTTTATCGGAACATGGTCAGGATACAAAAATGCGTCACTTTTAACCAAGTTAAAGGGATATTTGGCTTCGGCGATAGTGACGTAATCGGTAAAATTAGTTTTCCGTCGATTCAAGCGACCCCGGCTTTATCTACCTCATTTCCGTCCATATTCGGAGACAAAAAAGTTCCTTGCCTAATTCCGTGCGCCATAGATCAAGATCCGTACTTCCGGATGACCAGGGACGTCACGCCAAGGATCGGATTCCAAAAACCCGCGCTTCTGCATTCGACTTTCTTCCCCGCCCTGCAAGGGGCCAAAACGAAGATGTCCGCCTCGGATCCCAACTCGACTATATTTTTAACGGACACCCCGAAGCAGTTGAAAAATAAGATCAACAAACACGCGTTTTCCGGGGGCCAAACGACCGTCGACGAGCATCGCAAGTTGGGAGGCAACTGTGACATCGATATATCGTACCAGTATTTGACGTTCTTCTTGGAGGACGACGAAAAATTGGAGCAAATAGGGAAGGATTACACAAGTGGCGCGTTACTTACGGGTGAACTTAAAAAAGTGCTTATCGATTTACTCACGCCAATTGTGCAGCAACATCAAGAACGAAGGGCCCAAATTACGGACGAAGTTCTTAAACAGTTTATGACCCCACGTAAGCTAAATTTTAATTATTGATTTAAATTATTCGTTGTGTAAATGTAAAGTCGTATACCACTTAATTCGGACTACTGCGAGTATCTCTTGATAAAAGAGATAGAGGTACGGTTGAGTTAGCAAAAAGGGAGATCCCCATAATCAGTGGCGTACGCAGAAAAATATTTCGGGCGGGATATTGTTTTAATTTGCAAAAATAATACTAACTTCAAACAGGGTGCAATCAGAAAATGACCTAGGGGGCTAGACTCAACAAGTGAGTTGTAAGAAAGAGTTGCGGGGCGTCCAGGGGGGCTGCCCCCCCGGGTAACAGCGTCATAGGCAATTATTTAAATTTTCAAGGTCAAACGTACACAAAAGTTGCATTGATTAGTAAAATATACAAACAATATATTTTATATGCATGGAAAAGCAGTCTGTCGCGCAATTTTAAAATACGGTAATTATACTTTTAGTTTTTTCAAATTTTCGGGGGACATATCTCCCCAATCTCTCCCCTTGCGTACGCCCCTGCCCATAATGGCCTGTATTTAGGGTTGCCAGATTTTTGAATATCATAATTGGGGGGATCTGCGCCCCCTTGCCCGAAGAGAAATTCGGCCCCCCTAGCCCGAAGGGATTTGCGTTCCCCTAGCCCCTCTAGCCCGAAAGGATTTGCGCCCCCCTAGCCCGAAAGGATTTGCGCCCCCCTAGCCCGAAAGGATTTGCGCCCCCCTAGCCCGAAAGCATTTGCGCACCCCTAGCCCGAAGGGATGTGCACCCCTCTAGTCCGAAGAGGACAGAAAAAAATGTAATGAAACTAGTTAAATAACAATTGTAAAGGTATTTTCAATCAGGATAAAAATCATGTAGGGACACGATTGGACTTCCCCAGGCCAAAAATCTTTAAGGGGCACGATTGTACCTCCCCCTTTGAATCCGTCTTTGAACTTAGACAATCCATAAGCACATTTTTCTGAAATTCGTTTTACAAGTTTTGATAAACCGGGATATTCGACGGCCCTGAAAGCTCATTTCGGGACACACGGATTTGATCCCCAAATCGGGACAATTCCGGAAAACCGGGACGTCTGGCAACGCTGCCCGAATTAAGTGGTACATTCTTTATAGTACATAATGTGGTGAATCGGAGTATAGTTGTACAGTGATTTCGTGCTTAATTTATTCAAAATTTTACATTTTCATATCGTGATCACAACGTACTTTTTATTTTTGAAATTTATGTAAATGGATTTGTAAAATGTCGCTGCAAAATCAATTAATAAAGTGCACAAAAATAAATTAGTAAATTTCATAAACTATTGTTCCTATAACTACAGCGTCATTCAAAAAGTCTGCAACAAATGGAAAAGTTTTTTATTTTTTTTATTTCTCAAACAATTTTATTTTTGATAAAAGTTGGTACATGTTCTAAGACCAATTTTAAGATAAAAAACAGTTCAAAAGAAGCTCATAGGGCACTAGATTTTAGCGATTTTAGAAATAATCACAAGAGTAAAGTGCCCTTATTTTGAGAGTTACAAAGAAATAAGAAAATGTTGTTAGGATCCAAAAATATGTTCTAATAAAAAAGTTTACATTAAATTTTTAATTCTTTAATAATTTTAACATTTAAAAAGTCTGCAACAAATGGAAAAGTTTTCGATTTCTTGGAAAATTTTGTTGATAAAAGTTTGTGTATAACTTAAACCGAATTTTAAAATTTAAAAAAAAAATCATATGGCACTGGATTTTAGCGGCTTTTTGTTTTTTTTGAATGTTGAAATTGCTATAAAATAATTATTGGAAATTAAACGTCGAATATCGTAGCAGGTAATATTTTTAAAATCCCAACAACTTTTTCCTATTAACCTTTTTTGTGAGTCCTAAAATAAGGTCACTAGCCTTGTGAATATTACTAAAATCGTTGAAATCTAGTGTCCTATGGACTTCTTTTGAACTTTTTTACATCTTTAAATAGGATTTAGAACATGCACCAACTTTTATCAAGAATAGAATTTTCTGAGAATTCAATAAAAAAAAAACTTTATCATTTGTTGCAGACTTTTTGAATGTTAAAATGACTAAGAAATTTAAAATTGGAAATGTAACGTCAAATTTCATACTAAAACATATTTTTTAATTACTTTTTTTTTTAACTTTTTGTAACTCTTAAAATACGGGCACTTTCCTCTTGCAAAAATCGCTAAAATCGACAGTCATATGAGTTTTGATTGGACTTTTTTTAATCTTAAAATTAGATTTAAAAAATGCACCAACAGTTATCAAGAATAAATTTTTTTGGGAAATTAATAATAAAAAACTTTTTCATTTGTTGCTCACTTTTTGAATGACGCTGTAGAAACGTCTTAATTATGGTTTAAAATTAATTCTTAGTGAAACAAAATACTTATATTGCTTACAGTATCACAATCATTGCAATTTAAATACTCACAGCTTAGTTTAAATGTACAAAACTGTTACAAAAGAATCCAACGGCTTTTTGCAAACATGTGCCTGTTATAATTGTGTTTTTAATTATTTACTGTAGCTTTTTTGTAATTTATTTATTTAATTGTAGTGAAATAACGAAAAAAATGTGTACATATGTTGTTATTGTTATATATTCTCATTTATGACATTATTTGTACAGATAAGGATAATAAATTTTTTTGGTTATTACCTATTATGTTTACTTTATACAAAATAAACTGGGTATGTCCTTCCCATCCAAGCATGCAATTTTTTACCTAAAATATTTCAGGGAATAGATTTTGTAAGAGATAAAAATTAATCATATGAATTGTGCTGCTTTTTCTGCCCCTTAAAATTGTTTTGAAAACTTAACAATATTAAAGTCTTCACAAAAAAAAACGCGTTGCAATTAGCTCATTTAACGTAATTAATTATCCCCAGAAAAACTTTTCGCTAATCGAGTATGATAAGCAATACAAAATTTTGCAATTCTTACAATGTCTTGCAGAATGAGAATCTTTTTATGATTATTTATAGCCAATTAGTATCAAAATATGCACAATAATCAAAAGTTATATTAAGAGTTTCTTCGGAAAAAGACCTCTGAAATGAATTAATTTTTTCTGTGAAAACAGTATAGGAACTGTACTTATAAGCAACTATATTCGAAAATCTAGAGAAATAAGACGTTCCCTTTAGCCACGAGCGTTTTTTTCCCAATATAAATATACAGGGTGTTTCTTAAGTATTGCAAAAAACTTCAGGAGGCGATTCCTTATCAAAAATTAAGGGGGGTCTTTCATATAAATTTTTTTCCTTAGACGTCTCATTTCGGAGTTACACCTCCCTAAAGGGGACCGGAAAAATTAGGTTTTTATTTTATTTCCCAAATTTGGATAAATGTAGAAGAATATTTGGTAGATGTTTTATGCTTATTGAAAGGTTTCCCATAGTAATATTTTTAATCATCTCCCACCTTCACAGGGGGCTGAAAAGTGCGACCCCTGTTGGTTTTTTTATCAGAACTTTTTGGAAGCTTAAAAATTTTAATTTAAAGCTTGATTTACTTGGAAACTTTTTTTATTCTATAGTTTTTCCCGTAAAACCTACCGTTTCTGAGTTATGAAATAAGTAAACATGAACCATCAAATATTCCAACATAAAAAGATTCATTTTGGTGGTTGCCATGGTTTGTTTATGTTCATATTGGGTAGAATTGACGGGCGTTATAGCGTTGTCGCCGCGTAAACGTCAAAAATGAATAACTTCTGTCAATTCTACCCAACATGAACATAAACAAACCATGGTAACCACCAAAATGAATCGTTTTATATTAAAATATTTGATGGTTTGTGTTTACTTATGTTATTTTTTACTCAAAAACGGTAGGTTTAACGAGAAAAACTAACGAATAAAAAAAGTTTCTAAATAAATCAAGCTTTCAAAACACTAATTTTTAAATTACAATTTTTATGCTTTCAAAAAGTTGTGATAAAAAAACAACAGGGGTCCCACTTTTCAGCCCCCTGTGAAGGTGGCAGATGATTGAAAATATTAATATGGAAACCTTTTATTAAGTATAAATCATTTGCCAATTATCATTCACCTACATTTATCCAAATTTGAGAAATAAAATAAAAACCTAATTTTATCGCTGCCCCTTAGGGGGGTGTAACTCCGAAAGGAGACGTCTAAGGAATTTATATGAAAGACGCCTCTTAATTTTCGATCAGGAATCACCTCCAGAATTTTTTTGCAATACTTAAGAAACACCCTGTATATAAAAGTCCAGCCTGACTCTGTGTATCTATCTGTGACTGACTCTGTCCTAGGACGGGTTACGTGCTAGTTTTACAATGTTAATCTTGTTACTTTATCGTTGCGTCGTGTAACAATGGAATGTTATTTTATTTAAGTTTGCTGAGTAATTTAAGTTAATCTTAAAATCTGACGTTTATAAAACAAATAAATGAGTAATAAATTACATTTGATAACATGAAACGTAATTTAATACCAGACATCAATCAACTTTTTTTTGTTATAGTGATGGCAAGACTTCGAATTTGATTATTATTTGTGATTATTATTAGTCAGACTGTAAATAAGTTATATTGCACGCTGAAAACTAAATTTGGGTTGTGAAAAACTGCATTTTTGAGTTTTAAAAGTTTTCATACAAAATTTAACGGCGAATTGACAGTACAAACGATTTTGCGCGCAGTTTGATAAAGATTAAAGAGCTGTTAAAAATAATTTCAGCAATTTTTTAACGCTTTGGAGGTACCCTAGAGTATTTTTATTAATTTTACGAAGTATGGAGCTTTTAACAGAATGTTTTTACACAATAAGTTCAAAGTTTATAAGATATAGAGATGTTTCATATACTTTAAAAGTTTAAACCGTTCTAAAGCGGTAGATACTTTTAACTAATTATGTGTAACGCGTTTGTGTACCTACATCATAATAAGTACTAACTATGTTTAGTCAATATTTCACAAAGCTATGAAATGGTTTATAACACTGATGTTTTAAAATGTATGATACAAGATATCAAATGTACTAACCAAAATCCCATTTTATAAGCACATACAGGGTTCTCGTTTTTCGAGGGCCACTATGGGGATCTCGTAAACGGTAACAGTTACGACTTAGGTTAAATTAGGCAAAGTTGTATATTCAGGTGCTTAATAATTTGATGCAAACAGAACTTATCTAGCTTTTTTAGTTTTTGAGATGTAGGGGAAAAAGTGGATTTTTGTTTTTTGCCGGTAACTTTTTCATTTGATGTCGAATTTCATTTCTGTAACAACTTTTATGCGGTCACTTTTTGCAAGGAATCAGAATCCCCAATTATATTTTTTATGCGACGTTTCGCTCTTTTTAATCCATCATCAGGTAATTGTTTTCTTATGGACGCTATATCTGAGTTTAACGCCAATTTGTAGAGCATTTTATTCTGAATTCGACAATGTATAACACTAAGCACTTTTTCTATATTTACTCTTGTTTTACTGTGGAACAAAACACATATCTTTCAAATTTTCACGAAAAACTGCACTTAAAAATATTTAAAAATCGTAGAGCTCCAAACAATTTTTGACTGTTCTAAACGTTAATATTAACTCGAAAAAAAAATTCTAGTAGGTAAGTAAAAATATTCCCCAACGACTAATTTACAACAGTTTTTTATTAAGGTTACAAAATAATATATTGAATATCCAATTGAAAAAATGTTACTGAAATGAATATATTCAACAAAGATAGATGATTTTTAATTCAATTCTTTTTGTTAAATAAAAAACAGTAACATGTTCCAAATTTAAAGCATCTTCAGATAGGTCCTGTTTTTGGAATTGCTGATATAGAGTAGAATGTCGATTTTTAGGGCCTTATCTTCTTTCATATAAAAAAAAGGTCTGTCTATGAGCATTTAGATAGACGTAGAAATGTAGATAATGGCCTGATAGTTATCTGAAACGATACCAAACCAAGAGGTATTTTAATGAAAAAAGCTCTTCACCTTAGCATATTTTTGCTAAATATCAATTTAATTTTGATGTGTATTGCTTATCGGTCAGTAAAGTTTTCTAGACGGCCAATATACGTCACAATGTCATTTTAGATCATTCAAAATTATTAGTGTTCCATCAGAATTATGTCAAAATTGGCGTATAATCGGTTTTTAATCTGCATTGCTACCATATTAGTAGTTCAAGATGAAGAAACAATACATAACTAAGGACAACGATATTGTAATTAGAATAAGGCATGCGTCACCAGGAAAACGTCGGAATGAAGTATCAACGCAACGCTCAGCGCAAGTCAATACTAGCGAAAATGAAGTTTCGCCTTTTCCATTCAAGGATCCAGGAAACATAACTTATAGGGCAGATATTCAGCGAAAACCGAGCCTTACATCCTATAGTTCTGAGTCTGCGATATCTGTAGTTAAAATACACGACAAATTACCACCTCCAAATATTCAAAATCAGGAAAATGGCTGTACTATTGAAGTTAACGTTATAGAAAAACACGATGAGCAATGTAAAACTCAGAAAGGATATGATCCTGGATCTGGTAAGATCTTGAACGAGAAAGTACTCGGCAAATTAGTGATTCCAACGTGTGCCAACACTGCTAGGGTAAAAGGTTTTATTCAGAATAGCCCGAAAGGATTCAATTTAAGCAACTCGTCGGAGTTTCGTAAACCTTTGACCGAAAATCGAAGTAAAATAGACGTAACTCCAATTTTGCCGATTATGCATGGCCAACAGTCGAATGTTGTATTGCGAACGGAAACTGTAAACTTAGGTAACATGACTAACTTCTCTGCCACTTCTACTTGTGAAATTGTTGAAACCCCTTTACAACAAATAATTACCATTAAAAACTTACCTCGAACAAATGTATATAATGTTGATAATGATTATGTTTCTTATCAAGGTCGCTCTTCAACCGATGGCAAAATACGTTACCCCGGAGATTCTGGTACATTGGAAGACCCTGATAAAAGAAGGAAACAAATTCATCATCTACAAGAAGTATTAGAACACACCAAATACGCCATTAATGTGTCTCAGTCCAAAAAAAGTTTTCTGGAAGAAAACAAAGCCATACAAGTACCATCGATGACCTATCATCCTGTTGTAATGGCGGCAACTGTTGGGCCAAAAATATTACCACACGAACCCATGCAGCACACCGAACCATTAATCAAAAATAATTTAACGCAAACATCATCTGATATTTCTAATGCATCGAAGAAAGAAGTGTCCGTTGAAACCAGCTTTTCTGCATCTATCGACTCAATAAACTTGCATCCAGAAACAGAGAGAAATAGTGCCACAGTTAAAGAAAAATTTGGTAAGATGTTTGATTTTTTGAAGAAAAAAACTCCAAGCGAAGATGGAAACTCCGAAAGAATTTACCAGCGAGCGCAGGTAAGTGGAAGAGAGGCAACTCACAGCAGTGATCAACCAACATTACAGGAAGGAAAACCAAGGACATTGGCAACTCTATATAGAAAACTTTACTAAATATGTTAACATAATATGTATTAAGAAACAAGAATAAGTTATAAACAACTTAGTTTTTTTTTTGGAAAGAGCTATTGTAACAGCACTAAACCAATTTCTAGACTCCTGTCTCTTCGTCAGTAGCAGCCTTATCAATTTTTCAATTTATATCTATTTATTCTT
Organism: Elmis aenea; assembly: GCA_947652605.1. NCBI lineage: Eukaryota > Metazoa > Arthropoda > Insecta > Coleoptera > Elmidae > Elmis > Elmis aenea. The sequence continues at coordinate 55,300,386 of OX393578.1, read as the reverse complement.
ACACAACTGTTGTTGCAAATATTGTCACGGCGGTGCCTTTTTAATATTATTTTCAAGCGCGTCAAGCTAAGTGCATGTCGGTACGGGCACATTGGAGCACAGAATTGGGCCCGTAATAAACCCCCAAGAGCGCTAAGCTCGGTCGGCAGAGCTAAGGAGGAAGTACGTGCTATTGTATTCAAAGTTTAAGAGGACTTAATTGGCGAATTTGGACTTTCCAGCTATTGTGTTACTGAAATAGACCTGAATTAGGGATATCGGACTTTCCTACGCTTGACACCGATGTTAATCTAATTCTCCGTGGAGTCAATATAGAACCCCTGGAGGTCGTTGGAATTTTAAAACGGGTCGATGGAACTCGAGAGGTTGATCGAGGGTCGATGGCCAACTGTACTGTTTTTGAAATGTTCAGATAATAAGAATAATATTAATCATATGGAACTTTTGTATATTTCTATTCTCCGTTTTCTAGATTTTTTAAATGTATGAATTTTTTGTAAAACATCAGGTGAGTTTTAAGGATGTTGTTTTATTTTGCATACTGTAAAATTTTTGTTGAAAACAATCGAGTGAATTATTTCGTTATTATTTTTAAATTTTTTAAAAAGTAATTCACTTGATAGATTAAGCAAAATTGTGGAATACCGAAATGAAACAGGAAATAAAGAAGGCTACGCTGGGTATCAAAGACAGAGAATAATGGTGAAAGAAAAAGTTTGGAAGGCGAAAAACGAAGCAAGGGAAACGTTTGGAGAAGAGCTAGAAAAAGGAGGAGAAGGAAATGGTAAGAAATTATACACTATGCTAAAAGGACCGAGCATACAATGGGTTAAAGATCACAGTGGCAATCTGTTAAAGGGAAAGGAACAAATAAAAGATAGATGGGAAGAATATTTTAGTGGGGTGTTGGACAGAACAGAAGACAGACGAAGGGGGAAAATTACAATGAGGAAAAATGGCAAGACTGAATAATTAATATCAAGAGGAAATTTCGTTAGAAGATTTGCGATAACAAATATTATGTTGAGAGGGGTTCTTGAGTATAAAAAGTTTGGGAACCGTTGATCTAGTTCAGGGCTGTCCAACTGGCGGCCCGCGGGCCACATGCAGCCCGCGAAAGATATTTTGTAGCACCCGAACATCTTACAAAAAAATATACAACTAAACCCTTCACTCGATTTATACATAGTATTTTGTTTAGCCTATAGGAATTTATATTCAATTGTGGCCCGCTAAAACTTGGGAGTAGAAAAAATGGCCCGCATTAATATAGAAAATGGACAGTGCTGCCCTAAAGTGTCGCTAACATTTTAATAAACTAAAACCTACTGTAAAATATTCGAATTTATTTAAGAAAAACGCAAGCTAAATAAACTTTTGGATTTTTTTTTAAATTTAAGAGAGCTGTTCAAAAATTGTGGGCTGTTTTTAAACTAAATAAGGATAAAAGAACATAACTTAGGTTTTTTTTTGACATAAAGTAAGATTTAAAAAAAAATCGAACTTAAACGAAATAAAAATGCGAGTCTATACACTTGAATTACAGTTAAAAATTTGAAGAGATATAAAAAATTATTTTACGTAGCTAGTTAAAAAAAAAAACTAAAGACATTTTCCCATTGCTTGACGACAATTGCAAAACTGTTTAATTATTGTTTAATAAAAATGCAAGAGTATACCCTTGAAATATTTTTAAAAATGTTGGAGAGCTATTAAAAATAGTTTCAGGCCAATTTTGAACAAACTTAAACTGAAAATGCATTGCTTATGGTGTTCTTAAGGTTTTTAGAAAATATGCAGATCATTGCAAAACTTTTTTGTCAACAAAAATGCACTTGTAACGTTTTTGAAAACTTGAAAGAGATGTTTTAAGCCTTTTTGAGAAAACTTTAGCTGGAAATGCATTATTAAGGGTGTATTTAAAATTTTTAGATAATATGGAGACAACTTCAAAATTTTCCTCAAAGACTACAGCCACCATATTTAAGAAAATGGCATAAAATTCCATTCACACGTTTTATTAAACACTTTTTAATTACTATTTTAACCAACTGAGGGTAAATAATTGTTATTTAAAAAATAGTCGGAGGTATGAGAAAAGTTTTAAATTTTTGAAATTACCGCGCGTTTCGCAACGCAGAATTTTTCTCAATTTATGTTTTGAATATTTGAATTGTGCATTTATTGAAAGATTATTAAAGTTTATGGGGCAAATATTTCTTATTTTACATTGAATTACGTTTTTAAGGCTAGATTTTAACTTTGTAAAATCATTTAAGATCAGCTGTTATGGTTTAATGAATGTAAACATGCTTGAAATACGGACATAGAATGGACGCTACATTGTTTTTAAGTTGGAAGGAGAAAGATTTTCTATCGTACGTTGTGTACTTATATCTAGTCTGGAAATGCAAAGCGCTGTTTGTTTCTGTTTAACACGGTGGTTGTAACAGTTGCATATGTCGTAATGTTCTCGTCACCTCCTTTATGTGCTCCTGGTACAAAACAAGTAGAAAATGTCACTAATAGAGGTCGCCGCCTACACGATTTTGGAATTTATAAAGTACAGTGAAGAGCTGCCCAACTGGCGACCTGCGGGCCACATCCGGCCGGCGAAAGAGCTGTTGTGGCCCCTAAACACCTTACAAAAATCATTCAACAACCCTTAAGCCCTTAAGACGATATATACATAAAATTTCGTTTCGGCTTCTAGAATTATCCTCAATAGTGGCCCGCTAAAACTTTGGAGAGAAAAAATGGCTCACACTCATGTAGAAGTTAGACAGCCCTGATCCAGTTAAATGAATTTTTATCTTTAAAATGTCTTTTTTTTTGTCTAACATTTCTCCCTTTTTACACAAGAATTTTTGTGTATATTTTTATTTACTCCCAAAAATTCTTTTTTTTTTGTAGTGTTTACCTTCATTCAATATCATTACACTATTCACATGAGATCTAAAATGTTGCTTGAGCTGTCCTATAAAACACAAATCACAAGAACAAGAATCACTTAAATAATTTAAACATTTAGCTAAATATATTCGCACAATTTTGATAATCATAAACACACGCACTTTACTAAGAAGTGCAAAATCGTTAACATAAAGCATTTGTAAACACTTTAAGGCTTGGTTTAATCGTATAAAACTATTAAAATTGTTTATTTTAAGATTGACAAATGTAAGTAAACAGATGATCAATTTAGATTAGCAGATATACACGCCACTTAAGATGATTATACTCGTGTATATAAATAATTACGTTGTTTGATTAAATTTTGAATTCACATATGATATTAACTTGTAAGTCATGGGATTTAATTTTCTATCACTGTTATGTAACCAAATTTTAATGAAAAATTTAGTGTCCTCAGACATCAACTTACAGTAACTTGAGATAAACTAACGCTGTAGCTGATTTTTACGTTGGAAGAGATAGAAAATTGTGTTTATTTATATGCTAAAATTTTCACGTTCATACATACCTTACTCTTACGATACATTTTTTTTGTTTATATATTGCTTAATTGGGAAAAAAAACAGTGTATATGTTATTTATCTATGGCAAAAAAAAAACAGGTGACAAATTGATTGATTACTGATAGTTTAAATGAAATTTAATTAGTTTCAGGTGATTATCTGTGACAATAGAAAGGAAATAATTTACTTACTGTATTTTGTTGCTAAGCTTGTAGCAGGCACCCTTTGCTGAATTTTTCGAAATATATTTATACCTTAATCCTTAATACAACAAGTAATGAATTTCGGAACTAAAATATTAAACGGAACTTTTTTAAAATATTTTAGAAGTTGAAAGTTGTAATTTTTTTAAACATGGGAACTCTCTTACAAGCTTTGGTCGAAGATAACCCGTGGCCATTTTCGAATGATAATTTATTACAATTTTAAGAAGGGTTGTTTAGGCTTGGGCACACTGAAACATTTTCGCTGAAGTATTCAGCAAAACTCATCATAATGCACCTTCTCATACTTAACAAATTTTTGATTTTATTATAAGAATTTGAGCATCCACCGTACTCACCTGACTTGGCGTGCGGTGGTTATTATTTGGAAATTTGCAGGCTAGAACATTCTTGACTGAGGAAGAGATTGATACTTCCGTTCACAATTGTTTTACAAGTATTCCCAGATGAAGGAACATATGGGAAAGGTTTTCAATTAGAGTTCGGTTAGAGACATCAATTAAATGTGCCAATAAGAACAATCGAACATTTGAAAGAAGAACAATTATCCTAAAGAAATACGAGAACTAATCAAGGAAAAAGAAAAGCTAGAAGGCAGAGATCTAGAACAACGGAGAACAAAATTAGGTTAAATAATCTAATGCAACAATTACAAAATAAAATAAAAAACGAATCTGTCAACACATACTTATGTGAATTAACGGACGACAAAAGCACCGACTACTCACTTTGGAAGGCTGCTAAAAAGATCAACAAACCAATAAAACATATCCCACCAATCCGCAGAGAGGACAGAACATGGGCAAGGGATGCTAAACAAAAAGTGGAAGCCTTTGCCGAATACTTAGAAAATACTTTTCAACCATATACTGAACAGATTGAAATCGATTATCCAGATGAAATTAATGAAAACGAAAACATAAAATTAAATACTCCAAAGGAAGTAAAAGAAGTATTAAAGAAACATGTCAATCCCAAAGAAGCACCTGGATTCGACTTAACTACTGAAGAGATTGTAACGAAATTCCGATAAACCGCCGCAAACAAATATTTCGATAACGTTTCGACGTCACTGCCGCAAAGTAGGGAGTTATCATCTTCCTACTCTGTTACCATCTCTCCTACCCACACCACAAATTTTGGGTATAAAACGCCGGTACAAATTATATAGAGCTCTCTTTCACAGACGAGCGGGTAAAACCTAGGTAAGAAAATCCTTCCGTTAGACCTCTTGGGCGGTGGTGCGACACGACCAAGAGTTTTCTAAGTCCCGATCCGATTTCCGAACTTAGTCTCTTTTAAGCGGAGGTGTGACACGATTAAAAGAGCTAAGTCCGAATATTTGAACTTAGACTATTTTGAGCGGAGGTGCGACACGATCAAAATAGCTAAGTCCGAATTCCCGTCTTTGAATTATTTTACACATATGAAAGCATACCCTGAGTCCGTACTTAGTCTCTTTTAAGCGGAGGTGTGACACGATTAAAAGAGCTAAGTCCGAGTATTTGAACTTAGACTAGTTTGAACGGAGGTGTGACACGATCAAAATAGCTAAGTCCGAATTCCCGTCTTTGAAATTATTTTACAGATATGGTAGCATACCCTGAGTCCGTACTTAGTCTCTTTTAAGCGGAGGTGTGACACGATTAAAAGAGCTAAGTCCGAGTATTTGAACTTAGTCTAGTTTGGGCGGAGGTGCGACACGACCAAAATAGCTAAGTCCGAATTCCTGCCTTTGAATTATTTTACTTATATCGTAGCATACCCTGAGTCCGTACTTGGTCTCTTTTGAGCGGAGGTGCGACACGATTAAAAGAGCCAAGTCCGAATTTCAACTTTTTAATTATTTCACCAATACCGTAACCCCGTGTCCGGACTTCAGAATCAAAATCAGAATGAGAATCTAAATTCATTTGAACCCTAATTGTATTAAACAAATACTGGCCCCATTATTATTAACTGCTTTACAATTATCTTTTGAGTATTAATTATTTGTTTTATACCAATTATTGTATATTATGTAAATAAAGAAACCATAATAAAGATAACCATTTTAAACCGTCCAAGTTTTATTCAACGAGAGACCCCTGGAATCTACATTCTCCAACAGAGCTACAAGAATAGAGGAAACAACCCCTACAACAAATTTGGCGCCCGAGAAAGATTAAGTTAAAAAAAATATATATAAGAAAGCAAAACCGAAAAGAAACAAAAAGCGTCACATTTTGGCGCCCGAGCAGGGACTCAAATTCCGTACGGTACATACCGACGAACAGGGGCAAGGGCCGGTTAGATTCTGAACGCACCGTACGATACATTAATAGTAGGTACAATAATGGCAAATTCAAAGACAAAATCCGTAGCCAGCGATTCCGAAGGCGAAGGCTATGGCCTAGAGAGTGCCGACACTAAGGTGGGCTGGCTCTATAAACTACGCAAGGACGAACTTAGCAACGAATTGAAAAAGTTCAACCTGGATCCTAATGGTCGCGTCGAAGAGATGAGACAACGGCTTAGTTTGTTCCTACGAACCGGCGAGAATGACAAAGAGTCCACCAAGCCCCAGGTCCTATCCACCGCTACCGAAACTGTGGCCAACGTCTGTGATCAAATACGAAAATGGAACGTCCATTTTGACGGCAAGACGGACGCTGTCCTCTTCCTGGAGCGTGTAGAAGAACTGCGAGAATGCTACGGCTATACCGACCGCCAACTTCTTCACGCGCTGCCCGAACTATTCCGCAACGATGCCCTGCTATGGTTTCGAAACAATAAACAGTCCTGGCGTACCTGGAACCACTTTTTAAACGACTTCGAAGGTTTTTTCTTACCATCCGACTACAGGCTGAACTTAGATGAACAAATCAGCCGAAGATGCCAACGCCCGCACGAGACTGGTAAGGAATACCTGCTCGCTCTACAAACATTAATAAGACGTCAAGGCCTGTTGACACCGCAACAAATATTAAACCGTTTATATAAAAATCTCCTGCCCCAATATCGTCAATATATCCGTCAATCCGACTTTAACACAATACCTGAATTGTTAAGAAAAATCGAAGAGCACGAGCAACTACAAAAAGAATTGGCCGCTCAAACTTCAAAGCGAACGGAAGCCGCCGATAAAACCCAGTACCGTCCTATTAAACTTGCAGCGCTGTCAGATAGCCAAAACGCGGCTGCAAGAGATAATGTTGGCCGCGCATCGTTTGCCACGCCCCTAAGGCAAAGTCCCAATTATAGCCGCGAGCGGTGCTGCTGGAACTGTGGTCAGTCAGGCCATCTGCGGTTCAACTGCCGACTACCTCCAAAACTTTTCTGTTCGAGATGTGGGCAACCAGGCGTACTCACGAGGAACTGTTGTGGCGTAACGCAAGCACCGGGAAACGCCGTCAAGATTGGCAACCCACCGGGCCTCGCCAATCTTTGCACACCAAGGCCCGCTACAAACAACCCTCCGCAATAATCCTAAAGAACTCCACCCTCGCTTCCACTAGTTGCCAAGAATCCGATAACCGCCTTTTTATTCCAATTCACATTAAAAATCAATCCTTCCGAGCTCTAGTTGACACCGGATCCACCTGTTCCTTCATCAGCCGACGTGTAGCCGAATATTGTAACCTGCACGATCCCTCAGTAAGTCAACTAAAAGAGCACCAGGTCCAGCTAGCGAATGGTTCTACGCAACGCGTCGACCAGATGTACCGAATTTGTTACAATATGAACGCAGAATGGGTAACCGACACCTTTCTGTATCTTCCGACGCTAGTACAAGACATGGTATTGGGTATGGACGTATTAAGCAAGCGTCAAACAGTAATTAATATTACTAGCCGGTCCGTTAAACCGAATGGCGGACATACAACCGAACAGCCGTTACAAAATGCTTCTGTATTCGTCGATAATAAAGATCAATTATCGCCCGTCGAACAAGAGCATCTCCAACATTTCTTGGCACAAGAACTACCTCGATTTGCGAGTGCAAAAGGAACTACAGACCTAGTGGAACACGAAATCCGACTCTCCGATCCGACCCCTATTAAGCAACGCTACCGACCCCAAAATCCAGTAATGCAGCAAACTATAAACGAAGAAGTGGACAAAATGCTCGCTGAAAATATTATTGAACCGTCTAACAGCCCCTGGAGCTCGCCTGTTGTAATCGTTCGTAAAAAAGATGGGCAACCGAGATTCTGCGTAGATTTTCGCAAAGTTAATGAAGTGTCGATAAAAGATGCATATCCATTACCCTACATCAGTGCTATCTTAGACAAACTCCGCGAAGCCCGTTACATCTCTAGCCTGGACCTGAAGCAAGGGTACTGGCAGATACCGCTTACCACGGCAAGCAAACCCGTTACAGCCTTTACCGTCCCTGGCCGCGGTTTGTATCAGTTCAAGGTTATGCCCTTTGGATTACATGCAGCTCCTGCCACGTTCCAGCGCCTCTTAGATTCAATAATTGGACCCGACATGGAGCCCAAGGCCTTTGCCTATCTAGACGACATCATAGTTCTAGGTAGGACGTTCACAGAACACTTAAATAATCTACGAGAAGTGTTCGATCGCCTTCGTAAAGCTAATCTACAACTAAACCCCGATAAATGCCACTTCTGCCGACGAACATTGAAGTACTTAGGCCACGTAGTGACAGCTGAAGGCATTCACACCGACCCGGATACCGTAGCTGCCATTCTACAAATACCCGCACCCAAGAATGTACGCGATCTCCGCCGGTTCCTGGGTATCGCCTCCTGGTATCGACGATTCATTCCATCGTTCTCACATGTTACAGCTGCGTTAACTAAACTACTACGGAAGGGAAGTCGTTGGTTATGGGGTACCGAACAACAAGAGGCCTTCCAGACGCTTAAAACAAAATTGACGTGTGCCCCAGTCCTGTCCTGTCCCAATTTTACCAAGCCATTCATTTTGCAAACCGACGCCTCAGAAAAAGGTCTTGGAGCCGCCTTAATACAAAACGATGACAATGCAGACCATGTAGTAGCATATGCAAGCCGATCTCTCAATCCTGCAGAGAAAAACTATTCTGTTACCGAAAAAGAGTGCCTAGCCATAGTATGGGGTATCCAGAAGATGCGACCCTATCTAGAAGGATACCACTTCACCGTAATAACCGATCATCAGTCCTTAAAATGGCTAAATTCCATACGCAATCCGAGTGGACGACTGGCGCGATGGGCCGTTTATTTACAACAATTTGATTTCGATATTAAATATCGACGTGGAGTACTTAACCGGGTGGCCGACGCATTGTCTCGACAGCCGCTGCCAGATATGCAACCAACATACGCCGGCGAGCTATGCGCTATTACGAATGTACCCCAGTGTCCATGGTATACCCAGAAAGTAAATGAAGTTAAACGTCATCCTGAAAAGACACCAGACTATAAACTAATCGACGACCGGCTGCATCGGCACTTTTGGGAACCAACAGACCTCCGTGAAGCGGATATGGCTAAGCCTTGGAAACTGTGCGTCCCTGAACCCGACCGTGAGGCAATACTACGCGAACATCATGACGCTCCTACAGCTGGGCACATGGGAATTGCAAAAACGATTACGCGAATCGCACAAAATTACTACTGGCCTCGAATGTTTAAAGATATTGCTAACTACGTACGCCGCTGTAATCAATGTCAAAGATATAAACCGTCGCAACGACAAACTCCTGGACAAATGTACCCTCCTAAGATCCATAGCCCTTGGGAAACAGTTAGCGCCGACCTAGTGGGCCCGCTCCCACGCTCCGCCAAAGGCCATAACTACCTCTTCGTGCTTCAAGACCGCTTCACAAAATGGGTGGAATGTCGTCCGTTAAGAAAAGCCACCGCTAGCACCGTCACCCAGGCCTTAAGAGAGCTGGTGATTATGCGATTTGGATGTCCACGCACAGTGATAACCGATAATGGAGTACAGTTCGATAGCCGCCTGTTTCGTTCGTTACTGGCCGAATTTGGAATCCGACACCGATTTACGCCGCCATATACGCCACAAGCCAACCCCGTGGAGCGTGTCAATCGAACCCTCAAGACTATGATAGCACAATATTGTGAGGCCGACCAAAGGAAGTGGGACCAATACATTCCTGAATTTACACTGGCTATGAATACCGCTCGGCATGAATCAACCGGTTTTACTCCAGCCTTCCTTAACTTCGGCCGAGAACTAGAAATACCGAACGGGCTCCAAGAGCGCGGACACGATGAAGACCCAGACGATATTCCGAAAGGACCCGATATTCAAGAGCGGAACCATAGGCTACAGAAACTAGACGAAATTTTGACCTGGTACGACTTAACCTCGCAAAGGCCTTCCAGTCCCAAAGTCGACATTACAATCTACGCCGACGCGACTGGAGATGCAAGCTGGGAGATAAAGTGATGAAGGTCGAACGCCACTTATCGTCTGCCGCAAAAGGTTTCGCAGCCAAGCTAGCCCCACGATATTCCGGTCCCCACACCGTTTCCAGGGTGATATCTCCACTGGTATACGATCTTCGCGACCACACTGGTCGTCGTCTGCAGCGAGTCCACATCAAGGACTTAAAACCCGTCATCTAACTCCCCGCTCCCTACATAATTCCGAACCGCTAACATTATTTTTTTGTCCAGAGACGCAATATGGAACCTCCACGGACGCCATCACCGACGCCGCGCTCTCCACTGCCGGGAACGCCAGCAGACCACCATCCCGAGGCCGTCAAACCACGGGATGACAATAGCAGTCCTATGCAATGGCTCGATACGTCCCCAATACCTGGCACACCACCGGCGTTACCAATTACGCCCAGAAGCTTCAATTTTAGAGCATTTCTCTTAATAACTGTATATAGTAATTTTAAGAAGTGTGATTTATTTATTTATTTACTATATTACCGGATATTTATATTTGAAATGTTATTTGTTTATTTATTTTATTACCGAGTATCTAAGGTTCATTTTGTTACCAAGGGTTCTAATAAGTTTATTTTATTTTATTTTTGGGTTTTGAGATATTCAGTTAACCGTAACTTTTGATTATTAATTTTGCACATTACCGTGATGGCCGTAATGCCTTTAAGAAAAAAAAAAATATTTTTTTTTCCCCGAAGAAAGAGGGGGATGTAACGAAATTCCGATAAACCGCCGCAAACAAATATTTCGATAACGTTTCGACGTCACTGCCGCAAAGTAGGGAGTTATCATCTTCCTACTCTGTTACCATCTCTCCTACCCACACCACAAATTTTGGGTATAAAACGCCGGTACAAATTATATAGAGCTCTCTTTCACAGACGAGCGGGTAAAACCTAGGTAAGAAAATCCTTCCGTTAGACCTCTTGGGCGGTGGTGCGACACGACCAAGAGTTTTCTAAGTCCCGATCCGATTTCCGAACTTAGTCTCTTTTAAGCGGAGGTGTGACACGATTAAAAGAGCTAAGTCCGAATATTTGAACTTAGACTATTTTGAGCGGAGGTGCGACACGATCAAAATAGCTAAGTCCGAATTCCCGTCTTTGAATTATTTTACACATATGAAAGCATACCCTGAGTCCGTACTTAGTCTCTTTTAAGCGGAGGTGTGACACGATTAAAAGAGCTAAGTCCGAGTATTTGAACTTAGACTAGTTTGAACGGAGGTGTGACACGATCAAAATAGCTAAGTCCGAATTCCCGTCTTTGAAATTATTTTACAGATATGGTAGCATACCCTGAGTCCGTACTTAGTCTCTTTTAAGCGGAGGTGTGACACGATTAAAAGAGCTAAGTCCGAGTATTTGAACTTAGTCTAGTTTGGGCGGAGGTGCGACACGACCAAAATAGCTAAGTCCGAATTCCTGCCTTTGAATTATTTTACTTATATCGTAGCATACCCTGAGTCCGTACTTGGTCTCTTTTGAGCGGAGGTGCGACACGATTAAAAGAGCCAAGTCCGAATTTCAACTTTTTAATTATTTCACCAATACCGTAACCCCGTGTCCGGACTTCAGAATCAAAATCAGAATGAGAATCTAAATTCATTTGAACCCTAATTGTATTAAACAAATACTGGCCCCATTATTATTAACTGCTTTACAATTATCTTTTGAGTATTAATTATTTGTTTTATACCAATTATTGTATATTATGTAAATAAAGAAACCATAATAAAGATAACCATTTTAAACCGTCCAAGTTTTATTCAACGAGAGACCCCTGGAATCTACATTCTCCAACAGAGCTACAAGAATAGAGGAAACAACCCCTACAACAAATTTGGCGCCCGAGAAAGATTAAGTTAAAAAAAATATATATAAGAAAGCAAAACCGAAAAGAAACAAAAAAAAGCGTCACAAGATCCTAAAGCGATTACCAAAAAAAGGCATTGTAAAGCTTACAAATCTAATAAATGCCTCTTTCCGACTACAATATGTTCCTATTATATGGAAAACAGCCGAAGTAATAAGGTTACCAAAACCGGGGAAACCGAGCGATGAGATTACATCAGATAGGCCAATTTCACTTTTACCTATAACATCAAAGCTTTTTGAAAGCTGCTATTAAAAAGGATGAACATTAGGGGTGGGCGATATATCGATATATCGATAAATATCGATATAATTTTGATATCGATATATCGAAATATCGATATATCGGAATATCGATATATCGATATATCGGAATATCGATATATCGATATATCGGAATATCGATATATCGATATATCAGAATATCGATATATCGATATATCGATATTCCGACATTCCGATATATCGATATTTTAAGGGCGAGAAGCTTTTTTTTTTTTTTATGTCACCAGTCTCTTTTTTCACTTTTTTACCGACTTTTTTAGCTTCGCGCCGCTTTTATATTGAAATTTCGATATGTCGATATATCGATAATCCGATATATCGATATATCGATATTCCGATATATCGATATATCGATATATCGATATTCCGATATATCGATATTCCGATATATCGATATGTCGATATATCGATATGTCGATAAATCGATATGTCGATATATCGATATATCGATATGTCTATATATCGATATATCGATATATCGATATATATCGATATAATTTCGATATCGATATTCGATATCGAAATTTGGATATCGCCCACCCCTAATGAACATCATAATCGAGAAAAAACTACTTATTCCACCATATCAATTTGGATTTTGTGACAAACACTCCACCATAGACCAGGTTTATCGAGTAATAAATGACATAGAGGAGTCCTTAGAAGAAAAGAAAATTTGTTCTGCAACATTCCCCGATGTTGCTAAAGCATTTCACAAAGTCTGGCATCACTAATGAAATTAAATGTTCAATATAGTCAGCTCCTGGAGTCATATCTCAGCGAACGTTTAAGGTCAAAATGGAAAACGAATACTCAAACCTACGTTTATAAGAGTAGGTGTACCTCAAGGAAGTGTCCTTGGACCGGTATTGTACTTGCTCACTTGCTGTACCTATACACATGACATTCCAGAAACACAAAACGTAAAACTCGCCACATTTGCTGACGACACCGCAGTTCTAACTACAGGAGCAACCATTGAAGAAACAACAGAAAATATCCAAAGCGCAATTAACAAAATATATGCAAAACAGTGGCATATAAAAATTAACGAAGAAAAATCTGTTCACGTTAATTTCACAAACAAAAGAATAAACTACCTACCAGTGTATCCCTTGCAAAAAGACTGCTAAATACCTTGGCTTAGCTTAAACTTAGACGTCAAGGTAAAATGGAAGGAAAAGTTAACAAGAAAACGGAACAGCTGAAGATAAAGTATAGAGTTGTGTATTGGCTGATAGGAAGAAATTCCCAGCTTTCTATCCAAAACAAACTGCTCCTATACAAACAAGTGTTCAAGCCTGTTTGGACATATGGACTTACAATTATGGGGCTGTACTAGAAGAAGCAACTACAGCTGTCTTCAAAAATTCCAAAACCGTGTATTAAGGAGCATAGTAAATGCTCCTTAGTATGTTCGGATCAGCGGGAACTCCAGGTTGAATCTGTCCAGGAAGAAATTAAAAAAGCTACCAAAAGCCATGAGCAGAGGCTCCACAGACATTCCAACATTGAAGTGCTCCAACTTCCCGACAATCAAAATCTAGTGTGTAGGCTCAAAAGGATTAAACCCTTTGAACTTGTGTAGACTGAAAGTGTACAAAAGCAGAGTACAGTGCTATGTTGCCACAGTAGTGTAGTGATTAGATTGACCATTGGCGACATCCAGACTCAAAAATAAACGTAGCAAATTAGGTTAAAGTTAAAATGTTTATTAATCTATAGGATTAGGTTCATTGCAAATTTTAAATATTAAAAAAAGTATTCCCGGAGAAGATTGGTGGGAAGGTTTTATGGAATGGAAAGTAAAAAACGCGAAGTGTCTTACACCAGAAGGGAATTACTTCTTCTTCTTCTTAATCGTTTCCTCTTGTACCTTTCGGTGTCGAGGTTGCTTTTCTGTTACTGTATTATCTTTCTCCACTCCTTCCTATCGTTGGCTAATTGTGGCACATCTTTCCAGCTGACTCCTTTTCCTTCTAGTCTCTTCCTCACTTCTTTTTCCCATTTTATTCTTGGCCTTCCTCTAGTTCTTTTCCCCTCTATCTGCATTTTCCATCCTATTTTCGCGTATCTACTTTCTGGCATGCGTAGTAAATGCCCCAGCCATCGTAATTGATTCGTCTCCATCTTTTTCTTAATATCTGTTACTCCAAGTTTATTTCGGATTTTTTCTTTACTGATTTTATCGATCAGTCTACATCCCTCTATTCTTCTCAAAAATCTCATTTCCTGTACCTGTATTCTTTGTTTTTGTTTTTGAGTTAGTGTCCAAGTTTCTGAACTGTACGTGAGTATGGGTACGTACACTGCATTAAAAACTCGCGTCTTCGTCTCTTTTGATATTTCCTTCTTACTTATCAGACATTTATTTGTGGCGTAGTAAAATTTCGTCGCTGCCGCTATTCTGTTATTCAGATCTTCCTCCAATTTACCGTTTTCTGCAATTATTGTTCCTAAATATTCAAAATTTGCTACCTGTTCTATTTTTTTTTGGTCTAGCATTATTGTAGCTGGTTCATGATTTTTCGCTATAACCATAACCTTTGTCTTTGTTATATTAATATTCATATTATATCTGCTTAATGTATCTGCCCATACGCCTTACGAATTACTTTGTAGGTACAAAAAATCTTGGAAATTATTTACTGGGTTTTTGTATGTTTAACAAATTTAGCTTGTCGCTCGTATATTCCTAGAAATATTTTTATGAAAGAACTTTTGTGCCACTTGAAATTTTCTAAAACGTACAAAGGTTGACAACAGTGCAAACTATTTATTATAAAGTACGTGTCAATTTTAACTAAGATTTATCGCCTGACGAAGTTTTACTGAAAATTCGTCGGATATAACAATCGACAATACTTTAAAAATTAATTAAATTGATAAGTGGTATCCGCAGTTTTGTAAATAGTATTTATAGACAAATTTTCATTTACCTAAGTGAATTGGTTTACGCAAACTCTTATTATCTGGGAAAGATAACAAAACCATCGATATATAATGAGTTTTTCTTCGTCTCTCGATTAGTTCAGAACGTTATTTAAAATCGAATTAAAAATGTTGGCTTTATATTCTGTGTTATTATATGTATTTTTGGCGCATGTCCATGAAGCCAAAGGACATGGCTTGATGCTGGAACCACCAAACAGAGCATCGATGTGGAGATACAACGATTCATATCCAATTAATTTCGAAGATAATCAATTTTTCTGTGGAGGTTTCGCAGTAAGTTTTTTGTTAGTAAGCAGTTTAAATACATAGCGTTTGTAATTCATTCTAAAAAACGTAATTTTTAAGAGAATAGTTTAACATCCCAAAAAATAATATATTAAAAGCATAAACCATAAATATATTTGGTAACAAGCGAAAAGAAAACTGCTGTTTTGAATATAAGTTAAAAACTTTCTTAGCTTACATTTCCTAAGATATAGGTTTATCTAGTGGAAAGCAGGTTTGGCCAAATTTTTATTTAAAAAAATCAAAAACCATAGTTTTAAATTTAAAAAATCAAAAAAATCAGGAATTTTTGATTTATTTTAAGGATGTTGACTCGGTTTATAACTAATTTATTTATTATTCACCCAGCATTATATCTTCTATACAGCGTCATTCAAAAAGTATCAACAAATGAAAATGTTTTTTTACTAAAAATATCTCAGAAACTTTTACTTCTGGTAAAAGTTGGTGGATGATCTAAATTAATTTAAAGATATAAAAAATTCACAAAAATGTATACGATAGGTACCAGATTTTAGGGATTTCAGAAATATTCACAATTTTTTTATTATTATTATTATTTCCGCGGAGGTGGTCCCTTTTCGGGTTCCTGCACTGCGACCTATTGGTCTATTGTACCCTCTGCTGATGGTCCCTTAACGGAGTCCTGTGTTTTTGAAAATATTCACAATAGTAAAGGGGTCTTATTTCAAGAGCTACAAAAAATATTTTATAGGGAAGGATTGTTTAGAACTCAAAAATGTGACCAAAGGTGAAATATGACTTTAAAATTAAAATTTAAATTTTTGAAGTAAATTTAACATTAAAAAAATGCCCCCATTTTAAGGATTTGGAAAAAAATTAAAAACTGTTTAGAATATAAAGTTTTTACTTAATGTAAAATATCGCTTTCTCTTGATTTTTTTAAACTCTTAAAATAAGGGCACTTTAATCTTGCGAATATTTCTAAAATCGCTAAAAGCTAGTGTATAAATTTGAAACGAGCTTTTTTGAATCCTAAAATTAGTTTTATACCATGCACCAACTTTTCTCAAAAATAAAATCTTCCAAGAAATCGAAATAAAAGACTTTCCCATTGCAAAACTTTTTAATGTTAATACTAGAATAAAGTGCCCTAATATGGAATACTTTTTTGTATTCGGCAATAATATTCACATTTATTGAACAAAATTTTGCAAAAAAAAATGTAAGGAATTTGTAATGAATACCCAACACATTACTCGAATTCTGGTACGATATTACGGTAGATATTTCTTATATAGCTATTTTTTTTAAATGTTACTACTAACCCATATTAAGCTCCCGGGGAACCTAATATGGAATACTAAGGGTTTTTAATATGGAATATAGAATTATATAGGAAATATACAATAAAATAAACAACTGCTCATAGATTAATCTTTTATTTCTTTCTGATTTGCATTATTACTTAAACCAAACCAAAACTCTGTTATTTATGTAAATTAAATTATAATTCAAGTGTCATTCGAACTAAATGTTGATAATTTATTTATTTTTTACAGGTAGAACAATAGAATTGTTTTTTGGGTATTTTGCCCATTTTTCGTCTGCCCATTTCTGACACTTTTGACACTGAACCCATATTCCTGTACTTAATGACCATAATCATATTCATTATAAGGCACCTCTATGTATTCCATATTAGGCATCAATGTGACATTTCGAAAATCGGTATATGTAAAACATGAAATGACCCCAATCAAAATTTTGATATATTTAATTGAAATGTAAAGGATCATGCTAAATAAACATGCAATAAAATATTTTATATCATTTACCCTAGCATATAATATTTTGCACTGAAAGATTTAGCCTAAAAACTCAGTAGCACGTCAAAAATATATTTGAATCTGTTATGTAATCTAGTGAATATTTTTTAACTGTTTTACATTTGGGAATGTGTGATCAATGTACAAATAGGTACATATACTTTTCAACAGATATCGCTTATTCATTGTCATAAAACTGATGTAGTCCATAATAGGTAACTGTTCCATATTAGGGCACTTTACTCTACTATAAAATTCAAAAATGAAATTTTAACGTCAAATTTCGTTTTGTCATATTTTTGATTTCCAAACAATTTTTTTCCACGTTTTTTTTTTGTGAGTCTCACTTTACTTTCGCGAATATTTTTAAAATCGTTAAAATCTAGTTTCATATAAATTGTTTTGATCTTTGAAATTAGTTTTAGGTCATCAACTTTTATCAAGAATAAAATTTTCTAAGAAATCGATAATAAAGAACTTTTCCAATTGTTGCAGACTTTTCGAATAGGGCTGTAGATCTTTTCACCCTAAAATTACAAATTATTGTGAAAATTTACAAAGTACCATGAAAATTCTTGTGGAGGCCTTATTTCTCCCCGATCTATAAGAAGCCAATAGGCAATATTTCCGGCGTATTTTACTAGCGATTGTTTAAGCGTGTGGAAGTAAAACGTGCATTTAATTTATATGTGACTTGTGACTTTAAATCGTGAAAAAAAAGTTTGATTTAAATCATGATTTTAATTTAAAAAATCAGCTGATTAAAATCGTGATTTAAATGGAAAGTGTCATGTTATAAAATCTACTTTTAAGACTAATGTCGATACAGCAAATTTAAAATTAAAAACCTCTTCGTATAGTATCGCTACTGCAACTTTTTTGGGAATGAAAACATTTGAAAACAAAGTGATTTTGCTTTAAGAATATCTTGTAAAAATTCTAGACGAAGATTTTTGAATATGGTCTAGCATTTCTGCAAGGGAGCATTCGAAAACAACACGAAAGGTTTTTAGAAACACTTTATGATCTTTAAAGGTCCAATGGAACGAACATGGCGGAAAATGCGGCGTTTGCGGTGATAGTTATTCAGACCCACGTCCAAGAGACAATGAAAATGGTGGTACGTATGGTTGGGGAAGAGTTGTCGCGGCTTATCCCGCAGGAAGTGTCATCAAAACGAAAATCATGTTGACTGCAAATCACATGGGTTACTTTAACTATAGGTACGCAAATTTCTACGATATTTCGTTTTTGAATACGCAAATTTAATGATGTTATAATGATCCTAGTCTGTGCGTTTTGGATGACCCTTCAAAACCTGAACCCGAAGACTGTTTCCAACAGCTTTCATCTGAGGATGGTACTCTGAGCTTTCCAGTCGACCCACAGGATTATTACGTCTATAACAGTCTTCAACTTCCCAAAGGACTTAGATGCGACCGGTGTGTTCTTCAATGGCACTATAATACAGGTTGGTAAATCAAAATTTATGTAATAAAGTCGAATTTCATCTTTGCAAAAAATATCGGGTGGCCAAATAGGAGCGATACAACTTTAAATTTAAATTATTTTTGTACCAAATGAAAAGTACCAGACATTTTTTCATAAATACTTTATTTAGGCTTGGCAATTATGCAAATGTCCACCTCTTGCTGCATAACAAATCGAGCTCTTTTCATCGCGTTTTTCGTCACATTGTCTCATACTTCCGGCGATATTACACTTACAGCGTCTCTAATATTCTGCTTTAAGTGTTCAAGATTCATGGGTCTGTTAGCATAGACACGTCCCTTTAGATAGCCCCACAAAAAAAGTCAGGAGCTGTCAAATTCGGTGATCTTGGAGGCCAATCAGTGTCACCGTTTCTTGAGAATAATTTACCTGGAAACATTCTTCTCAATGTTTCGATTGTGTATCGTGCCGTATGACTTGTGGCTCCGTCTTGTTGAAACCACATGATTTTTAGGCCCAATTGATTTATTTGATGAAACAAAAAATTGTTAATCATCTCACAGTAGCGATCGTCTGTGACTGCCACAGCAGCACCTATAACGTCTTCAAAGAAGTATAGCCCAATTACCCCTCCTGACCAGACCCCACACCAAACTGTCACACGACGAGGATGCAGTGGTCGTTCGTGGATTAACGAAGACTGCTCCTCACCTCAATATAGAAAATTTTGTTTGTTAACAAATCCACTGAGGTCGAAATGGGCTTCGTCACTCATATTGATTTTTTGATGAAAATCTGGGTCACCCTCCAATCTGTTTAGGACAAAATTACTGAAGTTACGACGGCGGTCATGGTCCTGAAGTTCTAGTTTTTGGGTTAATTAAATCTTCAGGAGGAAAGACTTAGATCTTTCTTCAGAATATTTTGTAGAGAGGTCCTCCAAATTCCCAGTTGTTAAGAACGCTGCCTGGTAGACAATGTCAGATCTTCGGCTACATTCTCACGGACACTTCCAATATTCTGCTCCGAAGGAGCACTCCTGGCGCGATGAGGAACTGGTTTATCCCTTACAATACAATGCCATGCTGCTCAATGTTATCAACTAAACGAGTTATTGTTAGTCGTGAAGGTAAGTTGTTTCTTCCGAAAGTGGGACGCATTTTTTTAAGTGTTTCCGCAACAGAAGACTGATTTGCGTAGTACGTTTTGATAATTAAAACAGGTTGCTCAAGCAGAACGAATTTGCCGCGTCTACACCAATTAATTGTTATCAAACAACTCTCAAATTTGGCGCCGAAACAAAATGATGGCAAAAAAAGTTGTACACCTCCAAGTTGGCCACCCGTTATATTAAGTGGCCCTTCTTTGCATTCGTACTAATGGCCCTAATATTTCATTTACTTGTTAAAAAAAATATTGTTAAAATTGTACGTAATTTAACAGTTTTTATTATTCAGGAAACTCTTGGGGCATCTGTGAAGATGGTAGCGGTGCTATAGGCTGTGGTGCACAGGAAACTTTCCGTTCTTGTGCTGATATTGCTATATTCTAAGTTTATTTGCATCGTTGCGTTATATTTTTGCCTGGGACAACGTAAGGACAACATGTACCTTGTACTGACCTTTTTCTCATTAGAAATTTAAGCTTCTACCAACATTGTTGCTCAAGGGCTGAACACTGCCTTACAGGATAAGTAATTTTGGAAAGTGTCCCACTCCAAGCAAATTTATAACGTGAAATTTTACATTGTTTAAATTATTAAATAATATTATTCTGTTAACTTGTGAAAACAATCCTTACTTGTCTTACAGCCGTATTCATAGTCCTTCCTTCATGTTTCATAAATCTACCTTGACCGAACAAGGAACCTTATTGGCTACCTTATCTCAAGGGAGGTTGCGAGCTTGCTTAATGGTGCCTGTCCACGAGAGAGTAAACTACTCTCGATAGCAGCGTCGCCAAGGATACAGCCCCTGAGAGTAACTCGCGATTGGCTGTATCCTTGGCGACGCTGCTATCGAGAGTTGTTTACTCTCAGGTGGACAGGCACCATTAGGCTTCCTCAATCCTTAAGATAAGGAAGGACTATGAATACGGCTGTTAGGAAAAAGCCCGGCCTTATATTTTTATAACATCTACCTACATACACTTTAAATGTTATGTAAGGATTTTATTAAGAATGCCTTGTAATAAATGATATTATCGTGAGATTGTCAGCTAAAACGTGTGTTATTTACCTTTGTTTATCGTATGAGTAAAACTTTAACAATTCTTAGTGGCTGAATTTGACAAGTTGCAAATATAAATCATTTTTAGCCTTTAATATTACAGCTGTAGTGTTGAAAATCTATTAAGCTTGGAAAACAATTAGTTAAGAAATGACAAATGTACAAGTAATTTTTGGAGTGTTCTCGACTAAGTAAGTTGGGTGTAGGGTACCTCTATATAACAGGGATGGCCTTCACGAACCATCCAAATTTCTAATAGCGGCAATGGGATTACATAGGATTTCTTTTAATAAATCAATTTTTAAACGAAATTTGAAGGTAAAAACTCAATTGGTATGCGGAAATAGATGCAATAGTAAGTACAGCAACTAAAAAGTGAGTAAAATGAAGGGTTAATAACTGTTATTAGCTATTAATGTTTAAAAAACCTTTACGGAGCGCGTATTTCCACTGTAAGCATGCAACCCATGATACACGCAGTGTATATAAAAGAATTTAAAACACTGTAGGCCTACTAACAATTTTTTTTGTGTGTGTACGATAGTTGCAACAATATATTGATGTACTTACTTTTAGCAGGGTAAGAAACCGTTTTTTTAAACCGGTTACCTGTTTTTTTTTTCGTATAAGTGATTTTTAACCAAAACCGTTATTTTAATTGGCAAAAAAACGGTAACTTTAGCCAAAATAATTAAAAACCGGTTTTTTAAACATTTTTTTGGATAACAATTACTTCAAAAAAATACATAATCTATATTAAATACGATTAGTTAACCAGAACTCATTACTGAACGCTTGATTATACATATATTATAAAATTATAAATATATAGTATATCTAATCATAAATTGCCTTCCTATTCTAAATAATGTCAAAAACCGGTTAAAACCCGGTTTAAAAGTTAAATCGTTTTTTTGCAGTAAACCAGTTTTTTTATATGCAAAAAGCGACACAATTGTATTACAAAAAAGCACAAAATTTTGTAACAAAACAATAAGTTTTTGCGTCAAGGACATAGTTTATCGCCTAGCTCTAGTTTACACATTTTTGGGTGTTAATATTGTTACACTTCTTTAAAATACCAAATTTAAATTTTGAAAACAGTTTCTCCATTATGGATGAATTTAATCATATCGTCCAACATGCCAGATCATTGACGTGGCCGTAGCGTAGACTGTGCTACAGTCTTTTGTGTTTACAAATAAAAAAGTTTCATATAAAAGCAAATGCAAATATCTATTACTGACAATGTATTCTGTTGAATTAATAAAAATTGCATTACGCGAAAATTCATTTATAAATGCCTGTGCAATGATTAAGTATCATGTCAAATTCATATCTAACAACAGCAGTAATTATAATTGCAGGTAATATCAAGGGGATTTTTTAAATTTCCTTGGACTCTTACCTGTTATCAGGATTTATTATAGGTACTTGTTCGATACATCGCATATTTTTATATGTGAAGAATTTACTAGGCGAAGGTTATGAAATTTATTTATTTATTTGTTTACTGTATTTTTAATTAAAGTTAATAATTATTACCATATTATAGTTTTAAAATTGTGTTTTATTTTAGTTGGTCAATTACATTAAAAATTATATAAAAGGCAAAAAAATATTGTAATGTTTCTGTAATTTATTTAAACACAAAGATCATTAAAACTTGAATGTACTAATTTACTGATCTGTAATAATTTATGCAGTTTAAGCAGCAATTTACATATTTTTTAATACATTAAATGAAAATTCCAAAAATTAATGTAGTTGCTTATAATGAGAATTCTAAGAATTGTAAAATAAAAGTAGTACTGAAATTGTTACATTATGAATGATAAATATTTACCTTGGTTTACACATACATTTACTAAGATTGAAAAATATCGGTTTGGTGAAAATAGTTTTTTTTTGAAAGATAAACATGGTAGGCTGTGCGAACAAAAAAAAAAACGAGGTGTAAGATCTTTTAAAATTCATTTGGTACATGTTTCTTATTTTTTGCTGAGACAAACATTATGAATATTTGAACATAAGGTAACAACAATATAGTCAGCAGTTATGTAGTATACAGTTTATCCAAAAGGTATGGAATTTGCTATATATCTTAGTAAATATCCACGTTAAGGAAAAATGTTTTGAATAAAGTTGTTTGGTACATAGTTTTCTACCATAAGACAAAGTTTTAATTCTATTTTTTCGAATAACAAAAGCACAATGAAAAACAATAGATTTTTTTTTAATGACAAAATACCCCTATATTATACTCATTTTATAGAGAATGTTTGTCTCTTTTCAATGATGCAAAACTTAAGTAGCCTTACTTAAGCAACTTTTTGAGCAAAACGCAAAAATATATTCTCAAATTATTTTAATTTTTAGTATTTGTTTTTAACAAAAACATCATAAGAACTAAAATTTTTTGACGAAATCTACAATAGGTGTTTAAACTGTAAGCCATTTACAGCTTGGCAATGATAAACTCGGTTTTTAAACTCGTTAATAACAATCCTAACCATTTCAGGTGTAATAGACCCCATCTCTTCTCTAATACGATCTTATAAATTTTCGATATTCTCCGGCACCAAATAATACCAGAATCCTGCGAAGCTACGTTTCTTAAAAAATATGGATTTTTAGTGGCATAATAGTGAAAATAGTGCCGATTAACTGTTCTGGTTGACCGTTCATGCATTGTTTTGAATTTTCAAAGGCTACTAGGCTACTACCGACATTTTATATACATTTTATACATAAGAAACGAAATAACTTCAAAAATATTACATTTAGACATAAAACATGCTTCATAACGTTGAAAGATAATAAAATTTTCTATAAGAAAATGTAAAAATATATAGGGTGTTCCATTAAAAAAAAAAGATTTATATGCGTTTAAAGTTTAGCGAAATGGACCGAGTATAACGAACACCCTGTATATTATTTTAAAAATGTAACTAGTCAACAATTACCATGACACTATTGTCTAATAAATTAACAGAGTAAATTGCTCTGGTGTGGTTATGTTAATAAATATAAATATTTTTATAAAGTTCGGCAACTGTCAAAATTTTCAAAAAAACCTTAATAACTCAAAAACGGTTTATTTTAGACATAAACAATCTTTAATATTTTTGAAAGAGAATTTCATTTTCCATCCAAAAATTACAAAATATACAGGGTGTTCCATATAAAAAAACAATGTTTGGTATCAGAGCGCAAAAACAAAATAATTTTGGTTATGTAGTAAATGATTACCAACAACTTCTGTTTTGAACTTTTTTAAATATTATTACTAATAACAGAGCTATCGAATAATTCGTCTTGGCTGGAACACCGTCAACCGTGTTTTTTTATCCCTTTTATTGGAAGACAAATTTCATTTAACCTGTAGAGATGTTTTACGATTAGTCTGTATAAAAAAGTACAAATATAAAAGTATGGTTATTACCCATTAATACAGTAAAAAGCCAAACTAATTGCACGTAGGCCTTGACTCTGACCCTACAGCTGTCGCACGCAGATTGAATGCTAATCTTTGTTTGGTATTGCCTCCAGGAAGAGGCACTGCCATGGCCACTATGATTACTTTAACCAGTTTTGTTTCATAATTCAACAGACGACTTGATAGCATGATATGTCATACTAATTTTTTGTAGTTTTTCGTACCTATGTGTTAAAATGGATTACAAAAAATCACACTCTTATGCAACTAAATTAATGTTGGATTAGTTAATAACTTTATAAAATTTGCTTTAAGATTAGTAAGTAACAACCTCTTGAAAAAAAGTCATCATGTAACACTTGAAGATTAATTAACATTTTAAATGTGTTTAAACATATTTGAAAAAACCTGTTTAACAAAAACTAGTTTTCGGTGATGAAGTCTGTTCAAATATTTTTTTTAAAGCATTATTTCATCGAAGACAGCTTCACACTTCAACTCAAAAACTGTCACTTTTAAAAAAAGCTTATTTTGCATGCAGACAATAAACATGTAAAATTATTTGTTTGTTTTTCTACTGTTGTTGTAGTCTACAGTCATTACCCAGACAGCGACAAATTGTTTGTTCACTACACCTTGCAGGACCGGTGTTAGGCTGAGAACAAAAACGACCCTTTAACGCATCTCGCTGAAAAGAACCCCGTGTTCGGAAAGATGTAAACATGCACAATATCAATGAAATTGGTCTAATTTGATGATTTGCAAAAAGAGTTGTTATGCTTTGATACTAAACACTGCTGTATCGAGTCAAGTAAAGAGCTCCAAAGCGATACAATAAACTTCTCTGTAGCTAAGTCTTTTTAAAAAGTTTCTTTCTTGGTTGAGTTAGTACAGGGATATTGGTCATAAAGGAGTTTTGACCAGCGCCAACGACGTTGCAGCTGAATTGAATTTAACTCTCATATTATAAACCACAGATTCTGATAAAAAAGAATTAGAAACGAAGCAGCTGATGACCCCATAAATTAGTACAAATTCTCTAAATCAAGTACTGGACAAAGCCAGATCATCTTTAGAAGAACAAATTGGCCAGCAAGAAGTTTTCAGGTCTTTCAGTTTTTTGAGATCTTTCCAGAGATTGATAAAGAATCATGGAGAAATATACTGCTTAGGGGCGTGGCTAGGGGGAAGGGAGAGGCGGTCTGCCCCGGGCGGCATTTTTTTTTTGGGCGGCACTTTTAGTCTACCCAAACACCCAAGGAGTAAAAATTAAAATCTCGGGGTAATGAAGAAACAGTAGATATAATAATCAGTGCTGGCACTAGCGCGAGTCCCAATGAAAAACTCAAATAAAAAAAAGAATGCTTATCGAAGTTGGAAGGTTAAACGGGCTAGTTGACCTGGCTACACTGAAAACCCACCTCCTAGTAGCGACAGAAATTCCAAGTAATAAAATTTATGATAGGGTACTAGGGTTTCTTTCACGGGATCCCGGGATCCAGAGAACCGGGGATCCCGGTCCATTTGAAGCTATTTTATATTTCCCGGGAAATGCTTTTTGTCCCGGGAATTCCCGAGATTTAAAAAAAGTGTTGTTTTCGTTTATTTTGTGCTAAGATCTTTGTAATACTATTATAACATCAGAATTTTATGCTTAAAATGTCTTTACTAACAGTAAATTATGGAAAAACTTCAAAATAATTTTTCTCTTTTAGTATGGCGCAAAGAAGCCCGGTCTCCATTACAAAGTTAATATCTTCAAAATACTTTTACAGTTTTATTTTTGTGTACCCTGATAATTCAAAGCAAAATAGCTTATAAATGAAATTTTATTGATAATAACGATGTTTCTTTGCTGCTAGATGCTCTCAAGACAATTTCACCTACATCAATAGAGACTTAGAGAGCATTTTATGCAGCAGGGACTTTTTGTTAATAAATTAAGAAAAAAATTAATTGACTGAAGCACAGATCACCTTCGTTTTCTTAAATCACATTACAAAAATTCATTGTAAAAATTATATTATTGTATTCATAAATATGAAATTGCAATAGAAAGGTTATAATTCCCAAATGTATGTTTCTCTCACCAATATTATTGAATTATTTTTAATAATCATGGTGCAAAATGTATTACATATATGACTTGGAGTTGTTTTTAAGTAATAAACCGCTCCCTTAATTTTTTGGGTTATTTATTTAAAAATATTGACATAATCTATTACATCCCGGGATCCTGGGATCCTATCGAAACAATTTTATTTATTGATTTGTATATCACAGGAACAGTTTATCCATCGCCTCTTTACATAAATACAATTGTTTTGCATATGTCTTTCAATGAGCTGGTTTTAATTTTTAATAATTTCCTAAAAATACCGTGCTTCAGTTAATACATATGTTCCTTGAGCGACTATTTCGAAACAATTTTAATTATTGATTTGTATATCACAGGAACAGTTTATCCATCGCCTCTTTACATGAATACAATTGTTTTGCATATGTCTTTCAATGAGCTGGTTTTAATTTTTAATAATTTCCTAAAAATACCGTGCTTTAGTTAATACATATGTTCCTTGAGCGACTATTTCGAAACAATTTTAATTATTGATTTCTAATCACAGGAAGAGTTTATCCATCGCTTCTTTACATAAATACAATTGTTTTGCATATGTCTTTCAATGAGCTGGTTTTAATTTTTAATAATTTCCTAAAAATACCGTGCTTTAGTTAATACATATGTTCCTTGAGCGACTATTTCGAAACAATTTTAATTATTGATTTCTAATCACAGGAAGAGTTTATCCATCGCCTCTTTACATGAATACAATTGTTTTGCATATGTCTTTCAATGAGCTGGTTTTAATTTTTAATAATTTCCTAAAAATACCGTGCTTCAGTTAATACATATGTTCCTTGAGCGACTATTTCGAAACAATTTTAATTATTGATTTGTATATCACAGGAACAGTTTATCCATCGCCTCTTTACATGAATACAATTGTTTTGCATATGTCTTTCAATGAGCTGGTTTTAATTTTTAATAATTTCCTAAAAATACCGTGCTTTAGTTAATACATATGTTCCTTGAGCGACTATTTCGAAACAATTTTAATTATTGATTTCTAATCACAGGAAGAGTTTATCCATCGCTTCTTTACATAAATACAATTGTTTTGCATATGTCTTTCAATGAGCTGGTTTTAATTTTTAATAATTTCCTAAAAATACCGTGCTTTAGTTAATACATATGTTCCTTGAGCGACTATTTCGAAACAATTTCAATTATTGATTTGTATATCACAGGAACAGTTTATCCATCGCCTCTTTACATGAATACAATTGTTTTGCATATGTCTTTCAATGAGCTGGTTTTAATTTTTAATATTGTCCTAAAAATACCGTGCTTTAGTTAATACATATGTTCCTTGAGCGACTATTTCGAAACAATTTTAATTATAGATTTGTATATCACAGGAACAGTTTATCCATCGCCTCTTTACATGAATACAATTGTTTTGCATATGTCTTTCAATAAGCTGGTTTTAATTTTTAATAATTTCCTAAAAATAACGTGCTTTGGTTAATACATATGTTCCTAGAGCGACTATTTCAAAACAATTTTAATTATAGATTTGTATATCACAGGAACAGTTTATCCATCGCCTCTTTACATGAATACAATTGTTTTGCATATGTCTTTCAATGAGCTGGTTTTAATTTTTAATAATTTCCTAAAAATACCGTGCTTTAGTTAATACATATGTTCCCTGAGCGACTATTTTGAAACAATTTTAATTATTGATTTGTATATCACAGGAACAGTTTATCCATCGCCTCTTTACATGAATACAATTGTTTTGCATATGTCTTTCAATGAGCTGGTTTTAATTTTTAATAATTTCCTAAAAATACCGTGCTTTAGTTAATACATATGTTCCTTGAGCGACTATTTCGAAACAATTTTAATTATAGATTTGTATATCACAGGAACAGTTTATCCATCGCTTCTTTACATAAATACAATTGTTTTGCATATGTCTTTCAATGAGCTGGTTTTAATTTTTAATAATTTCCTAAAAATACCGTGCTTTAGTTAATACATATGTTCCTTGAGCGACTATTTCGAAACAATTTCAATTATTGATTTGTATATCACAGGAACAGTTTATCCATCGCCTCTTTACATGAATACAATTGTTTTGCATATGTCTTTCAATGAGCTGGTTTTAATTTTTAATATTGTCCTAAAAATACCGTGCTTTAGTTAATACATATGTTCCTTGAGCGACTATTTCGAAACAATTTTAATTATAGATTTGTATATCACAGGAACAGTTTATCCATCGCCTCTTTACATGAATACAATTGTTTTGCATATGTCTTTCAATAAGCTGGTTTTAATTTTTAATAATTTCCTAAAAATAACGTGCTTTGGTTAATACATATGTTCCTAGAGCGACTATTTCAAAACAATTTTAATTATTGATTTGTATATCACAGAAACAGTTTATCCATCGCCTCTTTACATGAATACAATTGTTTTGCATATGTCTTTCAATGAGCTGGTTTTAATTTTTAATAATTTCCTAAAAATACCGTGCTTTAGTTAATACATATGTTCCTTGAGCGACTATTTCTGAACAATTTTAATTATTGATTTGTATATTACAGGAACAGTTTATCCATCGCCTCTTTACATGAATACAATTGTTTTGCATATGTCTTTCAATGAGCTGGTTCTAATTTTTAATAATTTCCTAAAAATACCGTGCTTTAGTTAATACATATGTTCCTTGAGCGACTATTTCGAAACAATTTCAATTATTGATTTGTATATCACAGGAACAGTTTATCCATCGCCTCTTTACATGAATACAATTGTTTTGCATATGTCTTTCAATGAGCTGGTTTTAATTTTTAATAATTTCCTAAAAATACCGTGCTTTAGTTAATACATATGTTCCTTGAGCGACTATTTCGAAACAATTTTAATTATTGATTTGTATATCACAGGAACAGTTTATCCATCGCCTCTTTACATGAATACAATTGTTTTGCATATGTCTTTCAATGAGCTGGTTTTAATTTTTAATAATTTCCTAAAAATACCGTGCTTTAGTTAATACATATGTTCCTTGAGCGACTATTTCGAAACAATTTTAATTATTGATTTCTAATCACAGGAAGAGTTTATCCATCGCTTCTTTACATAAATACAATTGTTTTGCATATGTCTTTCAATGAGCTGGTTTTAATTTTTAATAATTTCCTAAAAATACCGTGCTTTAGTTAATACATATGTTCCTTGAGCGACTATTTCGAAACAATTTCAATTATTGATTTGTATATCACAGGAACAGTTTATCCATCGCCTCTTTACATGAATACAATTGTTTTGCATATGTCTTTCAATGAGCTGGTTTTAATTTTTAATATTGTCCTAAAAATACCGTGCTTTAGTTAATACATATGTTCCTTGAGCGACTATTTCGAAACAATTTTAATTATAGATTTGTATATCACAGGAACAGTTTATCCATCGCCTCTTTACATGAATACAATTGTTTTGCATATGTCTTTCAATAAGCTGGTTTTAATTTTTAATAATTTCCTAAAAATAACGTGCTTTGGTTAATACATATGTTCCTAGAGCGACTATTTCAAAACAATTTTAATTATAGATTTGTATATCACAGGAACAGTTTATCCATCGCCTCTTTACATGAATACAATTGTTTTGCATATGTCTTTCAATGAGCTGGTTTTAATTTTTAATAATTTCCTAAAAATACCGTGCTTTAGTTAATACATATGTTCCCTGAGCGACTATTTTGAAACAATTTTAATTATTGATTTGTATATCACAGGAACAGTTTATCCATCGCCTCTTTACATGAATACAATTGTTTTGCATATGTCTTTCAATGAGCTGGTTTTAATTTTTAATAATTTCCTAAAAATACCGTGCTTTAGTTAATACATATGTTCCTTGAGCGACTATTTCGAAACAATTTTAATTATAGATTTGTATATCACAGGAACAGTTTATCCATCGCTTCTTTACATAAATACAATTGTTTTGCATATGTCTTTCAATGAGCTGGTTTTAATTTTTAATAATTTCCTAAAAATACCGTGCTTTAGTTAATACATATGTTCCTTGAGCGACTATTTCGAAACAATTTCAATTATTGATTTGTATATCACAGGAACAGTTTATCCATCGCCTCTTTACATGAATACAATTGTTTTGCATATGTCTTTCAATGAGCTGGTTTTAATTTTTAATATTGTCCTAAAAATACCGTGCTTTAGTTAATACATATGTTCCTTGAGCGACTATTTCGAAACAATTTTAATTATAGATTTGTATATCACAGGAACAGTTTATCCATCGCCTCTTTACATGAATACAATTGTTTTGCATATGTCTTTCAATAAGCTGGTTTTAATTTTTAATAATTTCCTAAAAATAACGTGCTTTGGTTAATACATATGTTCCTAGAGCGACTATTTCAAAACAATTTTAATTATTGATTTGTATATCACAGAAACAGTTTATCCATCGCCTCTTTACATGAATACAATTGTTTTGCATATGTCTTTCAATGAGCTGGTTTTAATTTTTAATAATTTCCTAAAAATACCGTGCTTTAGTTAATACATATGTTCCTTGAGCGACTATTTCTGAACAATTTTAATTATTGATTTGTATATTACAGGAACAGTTTATCCATCGCCTCTTTACATGAATACAATTGTTTTGCATATGTCTTTCAATGAGCTGGTTCTAATTTTTAATAATTTCCTAAAAATACCGTGCTTTAGTTAATACATATGTTCCTTGAGCGACTATTTCGAAACAATTTCAATTATTGATTTGTATATCACAGGAACAGTTTATCCATCGCCTCTTTACATGAATACAATTGTTTTGCATATGTCTTTCAATGAGCTGGTTTTAATTTTTAATAATTTCCTAAAAATACCGTGCTTTAGTTAATACATATGTTCCTTGAGCGACTATTTCGAAACAATTTTAATTATAGATTTGTATATCACAGGAACAGTTTATCCATCGCCTCTTTACATGAATACAATTGTTTTGCATATGTCTTTCAATGAGCTGGTTTTAATTTTTAATAATTTCCTAAAAATACCGTGCTTTAGTTAATACATATGTTCCTTGAGCGACTATTTCGAAACAATTTCAATTATTGATTTGTATATCACAGGAACAGTTTATCCATCGCCTCTTTACATGAATACAATTGTTTTGCATATGTCTTTCAATGAGCTGGTTTTAATTTTTAATAATTTACTAAAAATACCGTGCTTTAGTTAATACATATGTTCCTTGAGCGACTATTTCGAAACAATTTTAATTATTGATTTGTATATCACAGGAACAGTATATCCATCGCCTTTTTACATGAATACAATTGTTTTGCATATGTCTTTCAATGAGCTGGTTTTAATTTTTAATAATTTCCTAAAAATACCGTGCTTTAGTTAATACATATGTTCCTTGAGCGACTATTTCGAAACAATTTTAATTATTGATTTGTATATCACAGGAACAGTTTATCCATCGCCTCTTTACATGAATACAATTGTTTTGCATATGTCTTTCAATGAGCTGGTTTTAATTTTTAATAATTTCCTAAAAATACCGTGCTTTAGTTAATACATATGTTCCTTGAGCGACTATTTCGAAACAATTTCAATTATTGATTTGTATATCACAGGAACAGTTTATCCATCGCCTCTTTACATGAATACAATTGTTTTGCATATGTCTTTCAATGAGCTGGTTTTAATTTTTAATAATTTCCTAAAAATACCGTGCTTTAGTTAATACATATGTTCCTTGAGCGACTATTTCGAAACAATTTTAATTATTGATTTGTATATCACAGGAACAGTTTATCCATCGCCTCTTTACATGAATACAATTGTTTTGCATATGTCTTTCAATGAGCTGGTTTTAATTTTTAATAATTTCCTAAAAATACCGTGCTTTAGTTAATACATATGTTCCTTGAGCGACTATTTCTGAACAATTTTAATTATTGATTTGTATATCACAGGAACAGTTTATCCATCGCCTCTTTACATGAATACAATTGTTTTGCATATGTCTTTCAATGAGCTGGTTTTAATTTTTAATAATTTCCTAAAAATACCGTGCTTTAGTTAATACATATGTTCCTTGAGCGACTATTTCGAAACAATTTCAATTATTGATTTGTATATCACAGGAACAGTTTATCCATCGCCTCTTTACATGAATACAATTGTTTTGCATATGTCTTTCAATGAGCTGGTTTTAATTTTTAATAAATTCCTAAAAATACCGTGCTTTAGTTAATACATATGTTCCTTGAGCGATTATTTCTGAACAATTTTAATTATTGATTTGTATATCACAGGAACAGTTTATCCATCGCCTCTTTACATGAATACAATTGTTTTGCATATGTCTTTTAATGAGCTGGTTTTAATTTTTAATAATTTCCTAAAAATACCGTGCTTTAGTTAATACATATGTTTCTTGAGCGACTATTTCTAAACAATTTTAATTATTGATTTGTATATCACAGGAACAGTTTATCCATCGCCTCTTTACATGAATACAATTGTTTTGCATATGTCTTTCAATGAGCTGGTTTTAATTTTTAATAATTTCCTAAAAATACCGTGCTTTAGTTAATACATATGTTCCTTGAGCGACTATTTCGAAACAATTTCAATTATTGATTTGTATATCACAGGAACAGTTTATCCATCGCCTCTTTACATGAATACAAATGTTTTGCATATGTCTTTCAATGAGCTGGTTTTAATTTTTAATAATTTCCTAAAAATACCGTGCTTTAGTTAATACATATGTTCCTTGAGCGACTATTTCGAAACAATTTTAATTATTGATTTGTATATCACAGGAACAGTTTATCCATCGCCTCTTTACATGAATACAATTGTTTTGCATATGTCTTTCAATGAGCTGGTTTTAATTTTTAATAATTTCCTAAAAATACCGTGCTTTAGTTAATACATATGTTCCTTGAGCGACTATTTCTGAACAATTTTAATTATTGATTTGTATATCACAGGAACAGTTTATCCATCGCCTCTTTACATGAATACAATTGTTTTGCATATGTCTTTCAATGAGCTGGTTTTAATTTTTAATAATTTCCTAAAAATACCGTGCTTTAGTTAATACATATGTTCCTTGAGCGACTATTTCGAAACAATTTCAATTATTGATTTGTATATCACAGGAACAGTTTATCCATCGCCTCTTTACATGAATACAATTGTTTTGCATATGTCTTTCAATGAGCTGGTTTTAATTTTTAATAATTTCCTAAAAATACCGTGCTTTAGTTAATACATATGTTCCTTGAGCGACTATTTCTGAACAATTTTAATTATTGATTTGTATATCACAGGAACAGTTTATCCATCGCCTCTTTACATGAATACAATTGTTTTGCATATGTCTTTCAATGAGCTGGTTTTAATTTTTAATAATTTCCTAAAAATACCGTGCTTTAGTTAATACATATGTTCCTTGAGCGACTATTTCGAAACAGTTTTAATTATTGATTTGTATATCACAGAAACAGTTTATCCATCGCCTCTTTACATGAATACAATTGTTTTGCATATGTCTTTCAATGAGCTGGTTTTAATTTTTAATAATTTCCTAAAAATACCGTGCTTCAGTTAATACATATGTTCCTTGAGCGACTATTTCGAAACAATTTCAATTATTGATTTGTATATCACAGGAACAGTTTATCTATCGCCTCTTTACATGAATACAATTGTTTTGCATATGTCTTTTAATGAGCTGGTTTTAATTTTTAATAATTTCCTAAAAATACCGTGATTTAGTTAATACATATGTTCCTTGAGCGACTATTTCTGAACAATTTTAATTATTGATTTGTATATCACAGGAACAGTTTATCCATCGCCTCTTTACATGAATACAATTGTTTTGCATATGTCTTTCAATGAGCTGGTTTTAATTTTTAATAATTTCCTAAAAATACCGTGCTTTAGTTAATACATATGTTCCTTGAGCGACTATTTCTAAACAATTTTAATTATTGATTGGTATATCACAGGAACAGTTTATCCATCGCCTCTTTACATAAATACAATTGTTTTGCATATGTCTTTCAATGAGCTGGTTTTAATTTTTAATAATTTCCTAAAAATACCGTGCTTTAGTTAATACATATGTTCCTTGAGCGACTATTTTGAAACAATTTTAATTATTGATTTGTATATCACAGGAACAGTTTATCCATCGCCTCTTTACATGAATACAATTGTTTTGCATATGTCTTTCAATGAGCTGGTTTTAATTTTTAATAATTTCCTAAAAATACCGTGCTTTAGTTAATACATATGTTCCTTGAGCGACTATTTCTGAACAATTTTAATTATTGATTTGTATATCACAGGAACAGTTTATCCATCGCCTCTTTACATGAATACAATTGTTTTGCATATGTCTTTCAATGAGCTGGTTTTAATTTTTAATAATTTCCTAAAAATACCGTGCTTTAGTTAATACATATGTTCCTTGAGCGACTATTTCGAAACAATTTCAATTATTGATTTGTATATCACAGGAACAGTTTATCCATCGCCTCTTTACATGAATACAATTGTTTTGCATATGTCTTTCAATGAGCTGGTTTTAATTTTTAATAAATTCCTAAAAATACCGTGCTTTAGTTAATACATATGTTCCTTGAGCGATTATTTCTGAACAATTTTAATTATTGATTTGTATATCACAGGAACAGTTTATCCATCGCCTCTTTACATGAATACAATTGTTTTGCATATGTCTTTTAATGAGCTGGTTTTAATTTTTAATAATTTCCTAAAAATACCGTGCTTTAGTTAATACATATGTTTCTTGAGCGACTATTTCTAAACAATTTTAATTATTGATTTGTATATCACAGGAACAGTTTATCCATCGCCTCTTTACATGAATACAATTGTTTTGCATATGTCTTTCAATGAGCTGGTTTTAATTTTTAATAATTTCCTAAAAATACCGTGCTTTAGTTAATACATATGTTCCTTGAGCGACTATTTCGAAACAATTTCAATTATTGATTTGTATATCACAGGAACAGTTTATCCATCGCCTCTTTACATGAATACAAATGTTTTGCATATGTCTTTCAATGAGCTGGTTTTAATTTTTAATAATTTCCTAAAAATACCGTGCTTTAGTTAATACATATGTTCCTTGAGCGACTATTTCGAAACAATTTTAATTATTGATTTGTATATCACAGGAACAGTTTATCCATCGCCTCTTTACATGAATACAATTGTTTTGCATATGTCTTTCAATGAGCTGGTTTTAATTTTTAATAATTTCCTAAAAATACCGTGCTTTAGTTAATACATATGTTCCTTGAGCGACTATTTCTGAACAATTTTAATTATTGATTTGTATATCACAGGAACAGTTTATCCATCGCCTCTTTACATGAATACAATTGTTTTGCATATGTCTTTCAATGAGCTGGTTTTAATTTTTAATAATTTCCTAAAAATACCGTGCTTTAGTTAATACATATGTTCCTTGAGCGACTATTTCGAAACAATTTCAATTATTGATTTGTATATCACAGGAACAGTTTATCCATCGCCTCTTTACATGAATACAATTGTTTTGCATATGTCTTTCAATGAGCTGGTTTTAATTTTTAATAATTTCCTAAAAATACCGTGCTTTAGTTAATACATATGTTCCTTGAGCGACTATTTCTGAACAATTTTAATTATTGATTTGTATATCACAGGAACAGTTTATCCATCGCCTCTTTACATGAATACAATTGTTTTGCATATGTCTTTCAATGAGCTGGTTTTAATTTTTAATAATTTCCTAAAAATACCGTGCTTTAGTTAATACATATGTTCCTTGAGCGACTATTTCGAAACAGTTTTAATTATTGATTTGTATATCACAGAAACAGTTTATCCATCGCCTCTTTACATGAATACAATTGTTTTGCATATGTCTTTCAATGAGCTGGTTTTAATTTTTAATAATTTCCTAAAAATACCGTGCTTCAGTTAATACATATGTTCCTTGAGCGACTATTTCGAAACAATTTCAATTATTGATTTGTATATCACAGGAACAGTTTATCTATCGCCTCTTTACATGAATACAATTGTTTTGCATATGTCTTTTAATGAGCTGGTTTTAATTTTTAATAATTTCCTAAAAATACCGTAATTTAGTTAATACATATGTTCCTTGAGCGACTATTTCTGAACAATTTTAATTATTGATTTGTATATCACAGGAACAGTTTATCCATCGCCTCTTTACATGAATACAATTGTTTTGCATATGTCTTTCAATGAGCTGGTTTTAATTTTTAATAATTTCCTAAAAATACCGTGCTTTAGTTAATACATATGTTCCTTGAGCGACTATTTCTAAACAATTTTAATTATTGATTGGTATATCACAGGAACAGTTTATCCATCGCCTCTTTACATAAATACAATTGTTTTGCATATGTCTTTCAATGAGCTGGTTTTAATTTTTAATAATTTCCTAAAAATACCGTGCTTTAGTTAATACATATGTTCCTTGAGCGACTATTTTGAAACAATTTTAATTATTGATTTGTATATCACAGGAACAGTTTATCCATCGCCTCTTTACATGAATACAATTGTTTTGCATATGTCTTTCAATGAGCTGGTTTTAATTTTTAATAATTTCCTAAAAATACCGTGCTTTAGTTACCTACATATGTTCCTTGAGCGACTATTTCTAAACAATTTTAATTATTAATTTGTATATCACAGGAACAGTTTATCCATCGCCTCTTTACATGCATACAATTGTTTTGCATATGTCTTTCAATGAGCTGGTTTTAATTTTTAATAATTTCCTAAAAATACCGTGCTTTAGTTAATACATATGTTCCTTGAGCGACTATTTTAAAACAATTTTAATTATTGATTTGTATATCACAGGAACAGTTTATCCATCGCCTCTTTACATGAATACAATTGTTTTGCATATGTCTTTCAATGAGCTGGTTTTAATTTTTAATAATTTCCTAAAAATACCGTGCTTTAGTTAATACATATGTTCCTTGAGCGACTATTTCGAAACAATTTTAATTATTGATTTTTATATCACAGAAACAGTTTATCCATCGCCTCTTTACATGAATACAATTGTTTTGCATATGTCTTTCAATGAGCTGGTTTTAATTTTTAATAATTTCCTAAAAATACCGTGCTTTAGTTAATACATATGTTCCTTGAGCGACTATTTCTGAACAATTTTAATTATTGATTTGTATATCACAGGAACAGTTTATCCATCGCCTCTTTACATGAATACAATTGTTTTGCATATGTCTTTCAATGAGCTGGTTTTAATTTTTAATAATTTCCTAAAAATACCGTGCTTTAGTTAATACATATGTTCCTTGAGCGACTATTTCTAAACAATTTTAATTATTGATTGGTATATCACAGGAACAGTTTATCCATCGCCTCTTTACATGAATACAATTGTTTTGCATATGTCTTTCAATGAGCTGGTTTTAATTTTTAATAATTTCCTAAAAATACCATGCTTTAGTTAATACATATGTTCCTTGAGCGACTATTTCTAAACAATTTTAATTATTGATTGGTATATCACAGGAACAGTTTATCCATCGCCTCTTTACATGAATACAATTGTTTTGCATATGTCTTTTAATGAGCTGGTTTTAATTTTTAATAATTTCCTAAAAATACCGTGCTTTAGTTAATACATATGTTCCTTGAGCGACTATTTTTGAACAATTTTAATTATTGATTTGTATATCACAGGAACAGTTTATCCATCGCCTCTTTACATGAATACAATTGTTTTGCATATGTCTTTCAATGAGCTGGTTTTAATTTTTAATAATTTCCTAAAAATACCGTGATTTAGTTAATACATATGTTCCTTGAGCGACTATTTTGAAACAATTTTAATTATTGATTTGTATATCACAGGAACAGTTTATCCATCGCCTCTTTACATGAATACAATTGTTTTGCATATGTCTTTCAATGAGCTGGTTTTAATTTTTAATAATTTCCTAAAAATACCGTGATTTAGTTAATACATATGTTCCTTGAGCGACTATTTCTAAACAATTTTAATTATTGATTGGTATATCACAGGAACAGTTTATCCATCGCCTCTTTACATAAATACAATTGTTTTGCATATGTCTTTCAATAAGCTGGTTTTAATTTTTAATAATTTCCTAAAAATACCGTGCTTTAGTTAATACATATGTTCCTTGAGCGACTATTTTAAAACAATTTTAATTATTGATTTGTATATCACAGGAACAGTTTATCCATCGCCTCTTTACATGAATACAATTGTTTTGCATATGTCTTTCAATGAGCTGGTTCTAATTTTTAATAATTTCCTAAAAATACCGTGCTTTAGTTAATACATATGTTCCTTGAGCGACTATTTCGAAACAATTTTAATTTTTGATTTTTATATCACAGAAACAGTTTATCCATCGCCTCTTTACATGAATACAATTGTTTTGCATATGTCTTTCAATGAGCTGGTTTTAATTTTTAATAATTTCCTAAAAATACCGTGCTTTAGTTAATACATATGTTCCTTGAGCGACTATTTCTGAACAATTTTAATTATTGATTTGTATATCACAGGAACAGTTTATCCATCGCCTCTTTACATGAATACAATTGTTTTGCATATGTCTTTCAATGAGCTGGTTTTAATTTTTAATAATTTCCTAAAAATACCGTGCTTTAGTTAATACATATGTTCCTTGAGCGACTATTTCTAAACAATTTTATTTATTGATTGGTATATCACAGGAACAGTTTATCCATCGCCTCTTTACATGAATACAATTGTTTTGCATATGTCTTTCAATGAGCTGGTTTTAATTTTTAATAATTTCCTAAAAATACCGTGCTTTAGTTAATACATATGTTCCTTGAGCGACTATTTTGAAACAATTTTAATTATTGATTTGTATATCACAGGAACAGTTTATCCATCGCCTCTTTACATGAATACAATTGTTTTGCATATGTCTTTCAATGAGCTGGTTTTAATTTTTAATAATTTCCTAAAAATACCGTGCTTTAGTTAATACATATGTTCCTTGAGCGACTATTTCGAAACAATTTTAATTATTGATTTTTATATCACAGAAACAGTTTATCCATCGCCTCTTTACATGAATACAATTGTTTTGCATATGTCTTTCAATGAGCTGGTTTTAATTTTTAATAATTTCCTAAAAATACCGTGCTTTAGTTAATACATATGTTCCTTGAGCGACTATTTCTGAACAATTTTAATTATTGATTTGTATATCACAGGAACAGTTTATCTATCGCCTCTTTACATGAATACAATTGTTTTGCATATGTCTTTCAATGAGCTGGTTTTAATTTTTAATAATTTCCTAAAAATAC
Source organism: Elmis aenea (assembly GCA_947652605.1). Taxonomy (NCBI): domain Eukaryota; kingdom Metazoa; phylum Arthropoda; class Insecta; order Coleoptera; family Elmidae; genus Elmis; species Elmis aenea. The sequence continues at coordinate 55,260,416 of OX393578.1, read as the reverse complement.
CGTGCTTTAGTTAATACATATGTTCCTTGAGCGACTATTTCTGAACAATTTTAATTATTGATTGGTATATCACAGGAACAGTTTATCCATCGCCTCTTTACATGAATACAATTGTTTTGCATATGTCTTTCAATGAGCTGGTTTTAATTTTTAATAATTTCCTAAAAATACCGTGCTTTAGTTAATACATATGTTCCTTGAGCGACTATTTTGAAACAATTTTAATTATTGATTTGTATATCACAGGAACAGTTTATCCATCGCCTCTTTACATGAATACAATTGTTTTGCATATGTCTTTCAATGAGCTGGTTTTAATTTTTAATAATTTCCTAAAAATACCGTGCTTTAGTTAATACATATGTTCCTTGAGCGACTATTTCGAAACAATTTTAATTATTGATTTTTATATCACAGAAACAGTTTATCCATCGCCTCTTTACATGAATACAATTGTTTTGCATATTATGTCTTTCAATGAGCTGGTTTTAATTTTTAATAATTTCCTAAAAATACCGTGCTTTAGTTAATACATAATATGTTCCTTGAGCGACTATTTTGAAACAATTTTAATTATTGATTTGTATATCACAGGAACAGTTTATCCATCGCCTCTTTACATGAATACAATTGTTTTGCATATGTCTTTCAATGAGCTGGTCTTAATTTTTAATAATTTCCTAAAAATACCGTGCTTTAGTTAATACATATGTTCCTTGAGCGACTATTTTGAAACAATTTTAATTATTGATTTGTATATCACAGGAACAGTTTATCCATCGCCTCTTTACATGAATACAATTGTTTTGCATATGTCTTTCAATGAGCTGGTTTTAATTTTTAATAATTTCCTAAAAATACCGTGCTTTAGTTAATACATATGTTCCTTGAGCGACTATTTCGAAACAATTTTAATTATTGATTTTTATATCACAGAAACAGTTTATCCATCGCCTCTTTACATGAATACAATTGTTTTGCATATGTCTTTCAATGAGCTGGTTTTAATTTTTAATAATTTCCTAAAAATACCGTGCTTTAGTTAATACATATGTTCCTTGAGCGACTATTTCTGAACAATTTTAATTATTGATTTGTATATCACAGGAACAGTTTATCTATCGCCTCTTTACATGAATACAATTGTTTTGCATATGTCTTTCAATGAGCTGGTTTTAATTTTTAATAATTTCCTAAAAATACCGTGCTTTAGTTAATACATATGTTCCTTGAGCGACTATTTCTGAACAATTTTAATTATTGATTGGTATATCACAGGAACAGTTTATCCATCGCCTCTTTACATGAATACAATTGTTTTGCATATGTCTTTCAATGAGCTGGTTTTAATTTTTAATAATTTCCTAAAAATACCGTGCTTTAGTTAATACATATGTTCCTTGAGCGACTATTTTGAAACAATTTTAATTATTGATTTGTATATCACAGGAACAGTTTATCCATCGCCTCTTTACATGAATACAATTGTTTTGCATATGTCTTTCAATGAGCTGGTTTTAATTTTTAATAATTTCCTAAAAATACCGTGCTTTAGTTAATACATATGTTCCTTGAGCGACTATTTCGAAACAATTTTAATTATTGATTTTTATATCACAGAAACAGTTTATCCATCGCCTCTTTACATGAATACAATTGTTTTGCATATGTCTTTCAATGAGCTGGTTTTAATTTTTAATAATTTCCTAAAAATACCGTGCTTTAGTTAATACATAATATGTTCCTTGAGCGACTATTTCTAAACAATTTTAAATATTAATTTGTATATCACAGGAACAGTTTATCCATCGCCTCTTTACATGAATACAATTGTTTTGCATATGTCTTTCAATGAGCTGGTTTTAATTTTTAATAATTTCCTAAAAATACCGTGCTTTAGTTAATACATATGTTCCATGAGCGACTATTTCGAAACAATTTTAATTATTGATTGGTATATCACAGAAACAGTTTATCCATCGCCTCTTTACATGAATACAATTGTTTTGCATATGTCTTTCAATGAGCTGGTTTTAATTTTTAATAATTTCCTAAAAATACCGTGCTTTAGTTAATACATATGTTCCTTGAGCGACTATTTCTAAACAATTTTAATTATTGATTTGCATATCACAGGAACAGTTTATCCATCGCTTCTTTACATGAATACAATTGTTTTGCATATGTCTTTCAATGAGCTGGTTTTAATTTTTAATAATTTCCTAAAAATACCGTGCTTTAGTTAATACATATGTTCCCTGAGCGACTATTTTGAAACAATTTTAATTATTGATTTGTATATCACAGGAACAGTTTATCCATCGCCTCTTTACATGAATACAATTGTTTTGCATATGTCTTTTAATGAGCTGGTTTTAATTTTTAATAATTTCCTAAAAATACCGTGCTTTAGTTAATACATATGTTCCTTGAGCGACTATTTCGAAACAATTTTAATTATAGATTTGTATATCACAGGAACAGTTTATCCATCGCTTCTTTACATAAATACAATTGTTTTGCATATGTCTTTCAATGAGCTGGTTTTAATTTTTAATAATTTCCTAAAAATACCGTGCTTTAGTTAATACATATGTTCCTTGAGCGACTATTTCGAAACAATTTTAATTATAGATTTGTATATCACAGGAACAGTTTATCCATCGCTTCTTTACATAAATACAATTGTTTTGCATATGTCTTTCAATGAGCTGGTTTTAATTTTTAATAATTTCCTAAAAATACCATGCTTTAGTTAATACATATGTTCCTTGAGCGACTATTTCTGAACAATTTTAATTATTGATTTGTATATCACAGGAACAGTTTATCCATCGCCTCTTTACATGAATACAATTGTTTTGCATATGTCTTTCAAAGAGCTGGTTTTAATTTTTAATAATTTCCTAAAAATACCGTGCTTTAGTTAATACATATGTTCCTTGAGCGACTATTTCGAAACAATTTCAATTATTGATTTGTATATCACAGGAACAGTTTATCCATCGCCTCTTTACATGAATACAATTGTTTTGCATATGTCTTTTAATGAGCTGGTTTTAATTTTTAATAATTTCCTAAAAATACCGTGCTTTAGTTAATACATATGTTCCTTGAGCGACTATTTCGAAACAATTTTAATTATAGATTTGTATATCACAGGAACAGTTTATCCATCGCCTCTTTACATGAATACAATTGTTTTGCATATGTCTTTCAATGAGCTGGTTTTAATTTTTAATAATTTCCTAAAAATACCGTGCTTTAGTTAATACATATGTTCCTTGAGCGACTATTTCGAAACAATTTCAATTATTGATTTGTATATCACAGGAACAGTTTATCCATCGCCTCTTTACATGAATACAATTGTTTTGCATATGTCTTTCAATGAGCTGGTTTTAATTTTTAATAATTTCCTAAAAATACCGTGCTTTAGTTAATACATATGTTCCTTGAGCGACTATTTCGAAACAATTTTAATTATTGATTTTTATATCACAGAAACAGTTTATCCATCGCCTCTTTACATGAATACAATTGTTTTGCATATGTCTTTCAATGAGCTGGTTTTAATTTTTAATAATTTCCTAAAAATACCGTGCTTTAGTTAATACATATGTTCCTTGAGCGACTATTTCTGAACAATTTTAATTATTGATTTGTATATCACAGGAACAGTTTATCTATCGCCTCTTTACATGAATACAATTGTTTTGCATATGTCTTTCAATGAGCTGGTTTTAATTTTTAATAATTTCCTAAAAATACCGTGCTTTAGTTAATACATATGTTCCTTGAGCGACTATTTCTGAACAATTTTAATTATTGATTGGTATATCACAGGAACAGTTTATCCATCGCCTCTTTACATGAATACAATTGTTTTGCATATGTCTTTCAATGAGCTGGTTTTAATTTTTAATAATTTCCTAAAAATACCGTGCTTTAGTTAATACATATGTTCCTTGAGCGACTATTTTGAAACAATTTTAATTATTGATTTGTATATCACAGGAACAGTTTATCCATCGCCTCTTTACATGAATACAATTGTTTTGCATATGTCTTTCAATGAGCTGGTTTTAATTTTTAATAATTTCCTAAAAATACCGTGCTTTAGTTAATACATATGTTCCTTGAGCGACTATTTCGAAACAATTTTAATTATTGATTTTTATATCACAGAAACAGTTTATCCATCGCCTCTTTACATGAATACAATTGTTTTGCATATTATGTCTTTCAATGAGCTGGTTTTAATTTTTAATAATTTCCTAAAAATACCGTGCTTTAGTTAATACATAATATGTTCCTTGAGCGACTATTTTGAAACAATTTTAATTATTGATTTGTATATCACAGGAACAGTTTATCCATCGCCTCTTTACATGAATACAATTGTTTTGCATATGTCTTTCAATGAGCTGGTCTTAATTTTTAATAATTTCCTAAAAATACCGTGCTTTAGTTAATACATATGTTCCTTGAGCGACTATTTTGAAACAATTTTAATTATTGATTTGTATATCACAGGAACAGTTTATCCATCGCCTCTTTACATGAATACAATTGTTTTGCATATGTCTTTCAATGAGCTGGTTTTAATTTTTAATAATTTCCTAAAAATACCGTGCTTTAGTTAATACATATGTTCCTTGAGCGACTATTTCGAAACAATTTTAATTATTGATTTTTATATCACAGAAACAGTTTATCCATCGCCTCTTTACATGAATACAATTGTTTTGCATATGTCTTTCAATGAGCTGGTTTTAATTTTTAATAATTTCCTAAAAATACCGTGCTTTAGTTAATACATATGTTCCTTGAGCGACTATTTCTGAACAATTTTAATTATTGATTTGTATATCACAGGAACAGTTTATCTATCGCCTCTTTACATGAATACAATTGTTTTGCATATGTCTTTCAATGAGCTGGTTTTAATTTTTAATAATTTCCTAAAAATACCGTGCTTTAGTTAATACATATGTTCCTTGAGCGACTATTTCTGAACAATTTTAATTATTGATTGGTATATCACAGGAACAGTTTATCCATCGCCTCTTTACATGAATACAATTGTTTTGCATATGTCTTTCAATGAGCTGGTTTTAATTTTTAATAATTTCCTAAAAATACCGTGCTTTAGTTAATACATATGTTCCTTGAGCGACTATTTTGAAACAATTTTAATTATTGATTTGTATATCACAGGAACAGTTTATCCATCGCCTCTTTACATGAATACAATTGTTTTGCATATGTCTTTCAATGAGCTGGTTTTAATTTTTAATAATTTCCTAAAAATACCGTGCTTTAGTTAATACATATGTTCCTTGAGCGACTATTTCGAAACAATTTTAATTATTGATTTTTATATCACAGAAACAGTTTATCCATCGCCTCTTTACATGAATACAATTGTTTTGCATATGTCTTTCAATGAGCTGGTTTTAATTTTTAATAATTTCCTAAAAATACCGTGCTTTAGTTAATACATAATATGTTCCTTGAGCGACTATTTCTAAACAATTTTAAATATTAATTTGTATATCACAGGAACAGTTTATCCATCGCCTCTTTACATGAATACAATTGTTTTGCATATGTCTTTCAATGAGCTGGTTTTAATTTTTAATAATTTCCTAAAAATACCGTGCTTTAGTTAATACATATGTTCCATGAGCGACTATTTCGAAACAATTTTAATTATTGATTGGTATATCACAGAAACAGTTTATCCATCGCCTCTTTACATGAATACAATTGTTTTGCATATGTCTTTCAATGAGCTGGTTTTAATTTTTAATAATTTCCTAAAAATACCGTGCTTTAGTTAATACATATGTTCCTTGAGCGACTATTTCTAAACAATTTTAATTATTGATTTGCATATCACAGGAACAGTTTATCCATCGCTTCTTTACATGAATACAATTGTTTTGCATATGTCTTTCAATGAGCTGGTTTTAATTTTTAATAATTTCCTAAAAATACCGTGCTTTAGTTAATACATATGTTCCCTGAGCGACTATTTTGAAACAATTTTAATTATTGATTTGTATATCACAGGAACAGTTTATCCATCGCCTCTTTACATGAATACAATTGTTTTGCATATGTCTTTTAATGAGCTGGTTTTAATTTTTAATAATTTCCTAAAAATACCGTGCTTTAGTTAATACATATGTTCCTTGAGCGACTATTTCGAAACAATTTTAATTATAGATTTGTATATCACAGGAACAGTTTATCCATCGCTTCTTTACATAAATACAATTGTTTTGCATATGTCTTTCAATGAGCTGGTTTTAATTTTTAATAATTTCCTAAAAATACCGTGCTTTAGTTAATACATATGTTCCTTGAGCGACTATTTCGAAACAATTTTAATTATAGATTTGTATATCACAGGAACAGTTTATCCATCGCTTCTTTACATAAATACAATTGTTTTGCATATGTCTTTCAATGAGCTGGTTTTAATTTTTAATAATTTCCTAAAAATACCATGCTTTAGTTAATACATATGTTCCTTGAGCGACTATTTCTGAACAATTTTAATTATTGATTTGTATATCACAGGAACAGTTTATCCATCGCCTCTTTACATGAATACAATTGTTTTGCATATGTCTTTCAAAGAGCTGGTTTTAATTTTTAATAATTTCCTAAAAATACCGTGCTTTAGTTAATACATATGTTCCTTGAGCGACTATTTCGAAACAATTTCAATTATTGATTTGTATATCACAGGAACAGTTTATCCATCGCCTCTTTACATGAATACAATTGTTTTGCATATGTCTTTTAATGAGCTGGTTTTAATTTTTAATAATTTCCTAAAAATACCGTGCTTTAGTTAATACATATGTTCCTTGAGCGACTATTTCGAAACAATTTTAATTATAGATTTGTATATCACAGGAACAGTTTATCCATCGCCTCTTTACATGAATACAATTGTTTTGCATATGTCTTTCAATGAGCTGGTTTTAATTTTTAATAATTTCCTAAAAATACCGTGCTTTAGTTAATACATATGTTCCTTGAGCGACTATTTCGAAACAATTTCAATTATTGATTTGTATATCACAGGAACAGTTTATCCATCGCCTCTTTACATGAATACAATTGTTTTGCATATGTCTTTCAATGAGCTGGTTTTAATTTTTAATAATTTCCTAAAAATAACGTGCTTTAGTTAATACATATGTTCCTAGAGCGACTATTTTAAAACAATTTTAATTATTGATTTGTATATCACAGGAACAGTTTATCCATCGCCTGTTTACATGAATACAATTGTTTTGCATATGTCTTTCAATGAGCTGGTTTTAATTTTTAATAATTTCCTAAAAATACCGTGCTTTAGTTAATACATATGTTCCTTGAGCGACTATTTTAAAACAATTTTAATTATTGATTTGTATATCACAGGAACAGTTTATCCATCGCCTCTTTACATGAATACAATTGTTTTGCATATGTCTTTCAATGAGCTGGTTTTAATTTTTAATAATTTCCTAAAAATACCGTGCTTTAGTTAATACATATGTTCCTTGAGCGACTATTTCTAAACAATTTTAATTATTGATTGGTATATCACAGGAACAGTTTATCCATCGCCTCTTTACATGAATACAATTGTTTTGCATATGTCTTTCAATGAGCTGGTTTTAATTTTTAATAATTTCCTAAAAATACCGTGCTTTAGTTAATACATATGTTCCTTGAGCGACTATTTCGAAACAATTTTAATTATTGATTTTTATATCACAGAAACAGTTTATCCATCGCCTCTTTACATGAATACAATTGTTTTGCATATGTCTTTCAATGAGCTGGTTTTAATTTTTAATAATTTCCTAAAAATACCGTGCTTTAGTTAATACATATGTTCCTTGAGCGACTATTTCTAAACAATTTTAATTATTGATTGGTATATCACAGGAACAGTTTATCCATCGCCTCTTTACATGAATACAATTGTTTTGCATATGTCTTTCAATGAGCTGGTTTTAATTTTTAATAATTTCCTAAAAATACCGTGCTTTAGTTAATACATATGTTCCTTGAGCGATTATTTCTGAACAATTTTAATTATTGATTTGTATATCACAGGAACAGTTTATCCATCGCCTCTTTACATGAATACAATTGTTTTGCATATGTCTTTCAATGAGCTGGTTTTAATTTTTAATAGTTTCCTAAAAATACCGTGCTTTAGTTAATACATATGTTCCTTGAGCGACTATTTCTGAACAATTTTAATTATTGATTTGTATATCACAGGAACAGTTTATCCATCGCCTCTTTACATGAATACAATTGTTTTGCATATGTCTTTCAATGAGCTGGTTTTAATTTTTAATAATTTCCTAAAAATACCGTGCTTTAGTTAATACATATGTTCCTTGAGCGACTATTTCTGAACAATTTTAATTATTGATTTGTATATCACAGAAACAGTTTATCCATCGCCTCTTTACATGAATACAATTGTTTTGCATATGTCTTTTAATGAGCTGGTTTTAATTTTTAATAATTTCCTAAAAATACCGTGCTTTAGTTAATACATATGTTCCTTGAGCGACTATTTCTAAACAATTTTAATTATTGATTGGTATATCACAGGAACAGTTTATCCATCGCCTCTTTACATAAATACAATTGTTTTGCATATGTCTTTCAATGAGCTGGTTTTAATTTTTAATAATTTCCTAAAAATACCGTGCTTTAGTTAATACATATGTTCCTTGAGCGACTATTTCTAAACAATTTTAATTATTGATTGGTATATTACAGGAACAGTTTATCCATCGCCTCTTTACATGAATACAATTGTTTTGCATATGTCTTTCAATGAGCTGGTTTTAATTTTTAATAATTTCCTAAAAATACCGTGCTTTAGTTAATACATATGTTCCTTGAGCGACTATTTTAAAACAATTTTAATTATTGATTTGTATATCACAGGAACAGTTTATCCATCGCCTCTTTACATGAATACAATTGTTTTGCATATGTCTTTCAATGAGCTGGTTTTAATTTTTAATAATTTCCTAAAAATACCGTGCTTTAGTTAATACATATGTTCCTTGAGCGACTATTTCGAAACAATTTCAATTATTGATTTGTATATCACAGGAACAGTTTATCCATCGCCTCTTTACATGAATACAATTGTTTTGCATATGTCTTTCAATGAGCTGGTTTTAATTTTTAATAATTTCCTAAAAATACCGTGCTTTAGTTAATACATATGTTCCTTGAGCGACTATTTCTAAACAATTTTAATTATTGATTTGTATATCACAGTAACAGTTTATCCATCGCCTCTTTACATGAATACAATTGTTTTGCATATGTCTTTCAATGAGCTGGTTTTAATTTTTAATAATTTCCTAAAAATACCGTGCTTTAGTTAATACATATGTTCCTTGAGCGACTATTTCGAAACAATTTTAATTATTGATTTTTATATCACAGAAACAGTTTATCCATCGCCTCTTTACATGAATACAATTGTTTTGCATATGTCTTTCAATGAGCTGGTTTTAATTTTTAATAATTTCCTAAAAATACCGTGCTTTAGTTAATACATATGTTCCTTGAGCGACTATTTCTGAACAATTTTAATTATTGATTTGTATATCACAGGAACAGTTTATCCATCGTCTCTTTACATGAATACAATTGTTTTGCATATGTCTTTCAATGAGCTGGTTTTAATTTTTAATAATTTCCTAAAAATACCATGCTTTAGTTAATACATATGTTCCTTGAGCGACTATTTCTAAACAATTTTAATTATTGATTGGTATATCACAGGAACAGTTTATCCATCGCCTCTTTACATGAATACAATTGTTTTGCATATGTCTTTCAATAAGCTGGTTTTAATTTTTAATAATTTCCTAAAAATACCGTGCTTTAGTTAATACATATGTTCCTTGAGCGACTATTTCGAAACAATTTTAATTATTGATTTTTATATCACAGAAACAGTTTATCCATCGCCTCTTTACATGAATACAATTGTTTTGCATATGTCTTTCAATGAGCTGGTTTTAATTTTTAATAATTTCCTAAAAATACCGTGCTTTAGTTAATACATATGTTCCTTGAGCGACTATTTCTAAACAATTTTAATTATTGATTGGTATATCACAGGAACAGTTTATCCATCGCCTCTTTACATGAATACAATTGTTTTGCATATGTCTTTCAATGAGCTGGTTTTAATTTTTAATAATTTCCTAAAAATACCGTGCTTTAGTTAATACATATGTTCCTTGAGCGACTATTTCGAAACAATTTTAATTATTGATTGGTATATCACAGAAACAGTTTATCCATCGCCTCTTTACATGAATACAATTGTTTTGCATATGTCTTTCAATGAGCTGGTTTTAATTTTTAATGATTTCCTAAAAATACCGTGCTTTAGTTAATACATATGTTCCTTGAGCGACTATTTCTAAACAATTTTAATTATTGATTTGTATATCACAGGAACAGTTTATCCATCGCCTCTTTACATGAATACAATTGTTTTGCATATGTCTTTCAAAGAGCTGGTTTTAATTTTTAATAATTTCCTAAAAATACCGTGCTTTAGTTAATACATATGTTCCTTGAGCGACTATTTCGAAACAATTTTAATTATAGATTTGTATATCAAAGGAACAGTTTATCCATCGCCTCTTTACATGAATACAATTGTTTTGCATATGTCTTTCAATGAGCTGGTTTTAATTTTTAATAATTTCCTAAAAATACCGTGCTTTAGTTAATACATATGTTCCTTGAGCGACTATTTCGAAACAATTTCAATTATTGATTTGTATATCACAGGAACAGTTTATCCATCGCCTCTTTACATGAATACAATTGTTTTGCATATGTCTTTCAATGAGCTGGTTTTAATTTTTAATAATTTCCTAAAAATACCGTGCTTTAGTTAATACATATGTTCCTTGAGCGACTATTTCGAAACAATTTTAATTATAGATTTGTATATCACAGGAACAGTTTATCCATCGCCTCTTTACATGAATACAATTGTTTTGCATATGTCTTTCAATGAGCTGGTTTTAATTTTTAATAATTTCCTAAAAATACCGTGCTTTAGTTAATACATATGTTCCTTGAGCGACTATTTCTAAACAATTTTAATTATTGATTTGTATATCACAGGAACAGTTTATCCATCGCCTCTTTGCATGAATACAATTGTTTTGCATATGTCTTTCAAAGAGCTGGTTTTAATTTTTAATAATTTCCTAAAAATACCGTGCTTTAGTTAATACATATGTTCCTTGAGCGACTATTTCTAAACAATTTTAATTATTGATTTGTATATCACAGGAACAGTTTATCCATCGCCTCTTTACATGAATACAATTGTTTTGCATATGTCTTTCAATGAGCTGGTTTTAATTTTTAATAATTTCCTAAAAATACCGTGCTTTAGTTAATACATATGTTCCTTGAGCGACTATTTCGAAACAATTTTAATTATTGATTTGTATATCACAGGTACAGTTTATCCATCGCCTCTTTACATGAATACAATTGTTTTGCATATGTCTTTCAATGAGCTGGTTTTAATTTTTAATAATTTCCTAAAAATACCGTGCTTTAGTTAATACATATGTTCCTTGAGCGACTATTTCGAAACAATTTTAATTATTGATTTTTATATCACAGAAACAGTTTATCCATCGCCTCTTTACATGAATACAATTGTTTTGCATATGTCTTTCAATGAGCTGGTTTTAATTTTTAATAATTTCCTAAAAATACCGTGCTTTAGTTAATACATATGTTCCTTGAGCGACTATTTCTAAACAATTTTAAATATTAATTTGTATATCACAGGAACAGTTTATCCATCGCCTCTTTACATGAATACAATTGTTTTGCATATGTCTTTTAAAAAACTGGTTTTAATTTTTAATAATTTCCTAAAAATACCGTGCTTTAGTTAATACATATGTTCCTTGAGCGACTATTTCGAAACAATTTTAATTATTGATTGGTTTATCACAGAAACAGTTTATCCATCGCCTCTTTACATGAATACAATTGTTTTGCATATGTCTTTCAATGAGCTGGTTTTAATTTTTAATGATTTCCTAAAAATACCGTGCTTTAGTTAATACATATGTTCCTTGAGCGACTATTTCGAAACAATTTCAATTATTGATTTGTATATCACAGGAACAGTTTATCCATCGCCTCTTTACATGAATACAATTGTTTTGCATATGTCTTTCAATGAGCTGGTTTTAATTTTTAATAATTTCCTAAAAATACCGTGCTTTAGTTAATACATATGTTCCTTGAGCGACTATTTCTAATTAATTTTAATTATTGATTTGTATATCACAGAAACAGTTTATCCATCGCCTCTTTACATGAATACAATTGTTTTGCATATGTCTTTCAATGAGCTGGTTTTAATTTTTAATAATTTCCTAAAAATACCGTGCTTTAGTTAATACATATGTTCCTTGAGCGACTATTTCGAAACAATTTTAATTATTGATTTTTATATCACAGAAACAGTTTATCCATCGCCTCTTTACATGAATACAATTGTTTTGCATATGTCTTTCAATGAGCTGGTTTTAATTTTTAATAATTTCCTAAAAATACCGTGCTTTAGTTAATACATATGTTCCTTGAGCGACTATTTCTGAACAATTTTAATTATTGATTTGTATATCACAGGAACAGTTTATCCATCGCCTCTTTACATGAATACAATTGTTTTGCATATGTCTTTTAATGAGCTGGTTTTAATTTTTAATAATTTCCTAAAAATACCGTGCTTTAGTTAATACATATGTTCCTTGAGCGACTATTTCTAAACAATTTTAATTATTGATTGGTATATCACAGGAACAGTTTATCCATCGCCTCTCTACATGAATACAATTGTTTTGCATATGTCTTTCAATGAGCTGGTTTTAATTTTTAATAATTTCCTAAAAATACCGTGCTTTAGTTAATACATATGTTCCTTGAGCGACTATTTCGAAACAATTTTAATTATTGATTTTTATATCACAGAAACAGTTTATCCATCGCCTCTTTACATGAATACAATTGTTTTGCATATGTCTTTCAATGAGCTGGTTTTAATTTTTAATAATTTCCTAAAAATACCGTGCTTTAGTTAATACATATGTTCCTTGAGCGACTATTTCTAAACAATTTTAAATATTAATTTGTATATCACAGGAACAGTTTATCCATCGCCTCTTTACATGAATACAATTGTTTTGCATATGTCTTTCAATGAGCTGGTTTTAATTTTTAATAATTTCCTAAAAATACCGTGCTTTAGTTAATACATATGTTCCTTGAGCGACTATTTCGAAACAATTTTAATTATTGATTGGTATATCACAGAAACAGTTTATCCATCGCCTCTTTACATGAATACAATTGTTTTGCATATGTCTTTCAATGAGCTGGTTTTAATTTTTAATGATTTCCTAAAAATACCGTGCTTTAGTTAATACATATGTTCCTTGAGCGACTATTTCTAAACAATTTTAATTATTGATTTGTATATCACAGGAACAGTTTATCCATCGCCTCTTTACATGAATACAATTGTTTTGCATATGTCTTTCAATGAGCTGGTTTTAATTTTTAATAATTTCCTAAAAATACCGTGCTTTAGTTAATACATATGTTCCTTGAGCGACTATTTCGAAACAATTTTAATTATTGATTTGTATATCAAAGGAACAGTTTATCCATCGCCTCTTTACATGAATACAATTGTTTTGCATATGTCTTTCAATGAGCTGGTTTTAATTTTTAATAATTTCCTAAAAATACCGTGCTTTAGTTAATACATATGTTCCTTGAGCGACTATTTCGAAACAATTTTAATTATTGATTTGTATATCACAGAAACAGTTTATCCATCGCCTCTTTACATGAATACAATTGTTTTGCATATGTCTTTCAATGAGCTGGTTTTAATTTTTAATAATTTCCTAAAAATACCGTGCTTTAGTTAATACATATGTTCCTTGAGCGACTATTTCTAAACAATTTTAATTATTGATTTGTATATCACAGGAACAGTTTATCCATTGCCTCTTTACATGAATACAATTGTTTTGCATATGTCTTTCAATGAGCTGGTTTTAATTTTTAATAATTTCCTAAAAATACCGTGCTTTAGTTAATACATATGTTCCTTGAGCGACTATTTCGAAACAATTTTAATTATTGATTTGTATATCACAGGTACAGTTTATCCATCGCCTCTTTACATGAATACAATTGTTTTGCATATGTCTTTCAATGAGCTGGTTTTAATTTTTAATAATTTCCTAAAAATACCGTGCTTTAGTTAATACATATGTTCCTTGAGCGACTATTTCGAAACAATTTTAATTATTGATTTTTATATCACAGAAACAGTTTATTCATCGCCTCTTTACATGAATACAATTGTTTTGCATATGTCTTTCAATGAGCTGGTTTTAATTTTTAATAATTTCCTAAAAATACCGTGCTTTAGTTAATACATATGTTCCTTGAGCGACTATTTCTAAACAATTTTAAATATTAATTTGTATATCACAGGAACAGTTTATCCATCGCCTCTTTACATGAATACAATTGTTTTGCATATGTCTTTCAATGAGCTGGTTTTAATTTTTAATAATTTCCTAAAAATACCGTGCTTTAGTTAATACATATGTTCCTTGAGCGACTATTTCGAAACAATTTTAATTATTGATTTGTATATCACAGTAACAGTTTATCCATCGCCTCTTTACATGAATACAATTGTTTTGCATATGTCTTTCAATGAGCTGGTTTTAATTTTTAATAATTTCCTAAAAATACCGTGCTTTAGTTAATACATATGTTCCTTGAGCGACTATTTCTAAACAATTTTAATTATTGATTTGTATATCACAGGAACAGTTTATCCATTGCCTCTTTACATGAATACAATTGTTTTGCATATGTCTTTCAATGAGCTGGTTTTAATTTTTAATAATTTCCTAAAAATACCGTGCTTTAGTTAATACATATGTTCCTTGAGCGACTATTTCGAAACAATTTTAATTATTGATTTGTATATCACAGGTACAGTTTATCCATCGCCTCTTTACATGAATACAATTGTTTTGCATATGTCTTTCAATGAGCTGGTTTTAATTTTTAATAATTTCCTAAAAATACCGTGCTTTAGTTAATACATATGTTCCTTGAGCGACTATTTCGAAACAATTTTAATTATTGATTTGTATATCACAGAAACAGTTTATCCATCGCCTCTTTACATGAATACAATTGTTTTGCATATGTCTTTCAATGAGCTGGTTTTAATTTTTAATAATTTCCTAAAAATACCGTGCTTTAGTTAATACATATGTTCCTTGAGCGACTATTTCTAAACAATTTTAATTATTGATTTGTATATCACAGGAACAGTTTATCCATTGCCTCTTTACATGAATACAATTGTTTTGCATATGTCTTTCAATGAGCTGGTTTTAATTTTTAATAATTTCCTAAAAATACCGTGCTTTAGTTAATACATATGTTCCTTGAGCGACTATTTCGAAACAATTTTAATTATTGATTTGTATATCACAGGTACAGTTTATCCATCGCCTCTTTACATAAATACAATTGTTTTGCATATGTCTTTCAATGAGCTGGTTTTAATTTTTAATAATTTCCTAAAAATACCGTGCTTTAGTTAATACATATGTTCCTTGAGCGACTATTTTGAAACAATTTTAATTATTGATTTGTATATCACAGGAACAGTTTATCCATCGCCTCTTTACATGAATACAATTGTTTTGCATATGTCTTTCAATGAGCTGGTTTTAATTTTTAATAATTTCCTAAAAATACCGTGCTTTAGTTACCTACATATGTTCCTTGAGCGACTATTTCTAAACAATTTTAATTATTAATTTGTATATCACAGGAACAGTTTATCCATCGCCTCTTTACATGCATACAATTGTTTTGCATATGTCTTTCAATGAGCTGGTTTTAATTTTTAATAATTTCCTAAAAATACCGTGCTTTAGTTAATACATATGTTCCTTGAGCGACTATTTTAAAACAATTTTAATTATTGATTTGTATATCACAGGAACAGTTTATCCATCGCCTCTTTACATGAATACAATTGTTTTGCATATGTCTTTCAATGAGCTGGTTTTAATTTTTAATAATTTCCTAAAAATACCGTGCTTTAGTTAATACATATGTTCCTTGAGCGACTATTTCGAAACAATTTTAATTATTGATTTTTATATCACAGAAACAGTTTATCCATCGCCTCTTTACATGAATACAATTGTTTTGCATATGTCTTTCAATGAGCTGGTTTTAATTTTTAATAATTTCCTAAAAATACCGTGCTTTAGTTAATACATATGTTCCTTGAGCGACTATTTCTGAACAATTTTAATTATTGATTTGTATATCACAGGAACAGTTTATCCATCGCCTCTTTACATGAATACAATTGTTTTGCATATGTCTTTCAATGAGCTGGTTTTAATTTTTAATAATTTCCTAAAAATACCGTGCTTTAGTTAATACATATGTTCCTTGAGCGACTATTTCTAAACAATTTTAATTATTGATTGGTATATCACAGGAACAGTTTATCCATCGCCTCTTTACATGAATACAATTGTTTTGCATATGTCTTTCAATGAGCTGGTTTTAATTTTTAATAATTTCCTAAAAATACCATGCTTTAGTTAATACATATGTTCCTTGAGCGACTATTTCTAAACAATTTTAATTATTGATTGGTATATCACAGGAACAGTTTATCCATCGCCTCTTTACATAAATACAATTGTTTTGCATATGTCTTTTAATGAGCTGGTTTTAATTTTTAATAATTTCCTAAAAATACCGTGCTTTAGTTAATACATATGTTCCTTGAGCGACTATTTTTGAACAATTTTAATTATTGATTTGTATATCACAGGAACAGTTTATCCATCGCCTCTTTACATGAATACAATTGTTTTGCATATGTCTTTCAATGAGCTGGTTTTAATTTTTAATAATTTCCTAAAAATACCGTGATTTAGTTAATACATATGTTCCTTGAGCGACTATTTTGAAACAATTTTAATTATTGATTTGTATATCACAGGAACAGTTTATCCATCGCCTCTTTACATGAATACAATTGTTTTGCATATGTCTTTCAATGAGCTGGTTTTAATTTTTAATAATTTCCTAAAAATACCGTGATTTAGTTAATACATATGTTCCTTGAGCGACTATTTCTAAACAATTTTAATTATTGATTGGTATATCACAGGAACAGTTTATCCATCGCCTCTTTACATAAATACAATTGTTTTGCATATGTCTTTCAATAAGCTGGTTTTAATTTTTAATAATTTCCTAAAAATACCGTGCTTTAGTTAATACATATGTTCCTTGAGCGACTATTTTAAAACAATTTTAATTATTGATTTGTATATCACAGGAACAGTTTATCCATCGCCTCTTTACATGAATACAATTGTTTTGCATATGTCTTTCAATGAGCTGGTTCTAATTTTTAATAATTTCCTAAAAATACCGTGCTTTAGTTAATACATATGTTCCTTGAGCGACTATTTCGAAACAATTTTAATTTTTGATTTTTATATCACAGAAACAGTTTATCCATCGCCTCTTTACATGAATACAATTGTTTTGCATATGTCTTTCAATGAGCTGGTTTTAATTTTTAATAATTTCCTAAAAATACCGTGCTTTAGTTAATACATATGTTCCTTGAGCGACTATTTCTGAACAATTTTAATTATTGATTTGTATATCACAGGAACAGTTTATCCATCGCCTCTTTACATGAATACAATTGTTTTGCATATGTCTTTCAATGAGCTGGTTTTAATTTTTAATAATTTCCTAAAAATACCGTGCTTTAGTTAATACATATGTTCCTTGAGCGACTATTTCTAAACAATTTTATTTATTGATTGGTATATCACAGGAACAGTTTATCCATCGCCTCTTTACATGAATACAATTGTTTTGCATATGTCTTTCAATGAGCTGGTTTTAATTTTTAATAATTTCCTAAAAATACCGTGCTTTAGTTAATACATATGTTCCTTGAGCGACTATTTTGAAACAATTTTAATTATTGATTTGTATATCACAGGAACAGTTTATCCATCGCCTCTTTACATGAATACAATTGTTTTGCATATGTCTTTCAATGAGCTGGTTTTAATTTTTAATAATTTCCTAAAAATACCGTGCTTTAGTTAATACATATGTTCCTTGAGCGACTATTTCGAAACAATTTTAATTATTGATTTTTATATCACAGAAACAGTTTATCCATCGCCTCTTTACATGAATACAATTGTTTTGCATATGTCTTTCAATGAGCTGGTTTTAATTTTTAATAATTTCCTAAAAATACCGTGCTTTAGTTAATACATATGTTCCTTGAGCGACTATTTCTGAACAATTTTAATTATTGATTTGTATATCACAGGAACAGTTTATCTATCGCCTCTTTACATGAATACAATTGTTTTGCATATGTCTTTCAATGAGCTGGTTTTAATTTTTAATAATTTCCTAAAAATACCGTGCTTTAGTTAATACATATGTTCCTTGAGCGACTATTTCTGAACAATTTTAATTATTGATTGGTATATCACAGGAACAGTTTATCCATCGCCTCTTTACATGAATACAATTGTTTTGCATATGTCTTTCAATGAGCTGGTTTTAATTTTTAATAATTTCCTAAAAATACCGTGCTTTAGTTAATACATATGTTCCTTGAGCGACTATTTTGAAACAATTTTAATTATTGATTTGTATATCACAGGAACAGTTTATCCATCGCCTCTTTACATGAATACAATTGTTTTGCATATGTCTTTCAATGAGCTGGTTTTAATTTTTAATAATTTCCTAAAAATACCGTGCTTTAGTTAATACATATGTTCCTTGAGCGACTATTTCGAAACAATTTTAATTATTGATTTTTATATCACAGAAACAGTTTATCCATCGCCTCTTTACATGAATACAATTGTTTTGCATATTATGTCTTTCAATGAGCTGGTTTTAATTTTTAATAATTTCCTAAAAATACCGTGCTTTAGTTAATACATAATATGTTCCTTGAGCGACTATTTTGAAACAATTTTAATTATTGATTTGTATATCACAGGAACAGTTTATCCATCGCCTCTTTACATGAATACAATTGTTTTGCATATGTCTTTCAATGAGCTGGTCTTAATTTTTAATAATTTCCTAAAAATACCGTGCTTTAGTTAATACATATGTTCCTTGAGCGACTATTTTGAAACAATTTTAATTATTGATTTGTATATCACAGGAACAGTTTATCCATCGCCTCTTTACATGAATACAATTGTTTTGCATATGTCTTTCAATGAGCTGGTTTTAATTTTTAATAATTTCCTAAAAATACCGTGCTTTAGTTAATACATATGTTCCTTGAGCGACTATTTCGAAACAATTTTAATTATTGATTTTTATATCACAGAAACAGTTTATCCATCGCCTCTTTACATGAATACAATTGTTTTGCATATGTCTTTCAATGAGCTGGTTTTAATTTTTAATAATTTCCTAAAAATACCGTGCTTTAGTTAATACATATGTTCCTTGAGCGACTATTTCTGAACAATTTTAATTATTGATTTGTATATCACAGGAACAGTTTATCTATCGCCTCTTTACATGAATACAATTGTTTTGCATATGTCTTTCAATGAGCTGGTTTTAATTTTTAATAATTTCCTAAAAATACCGTGCTTTAGTTAATACATATGTTCCTTGAGCGACTATTTCTGAACAATTTTAATTATTGATTGGTATATCACAGGAACAGTTTATCCATCGCCTCTTTACATGAATACAATTGTTTTGCATATGTCTTTCAATGAGCTGGTTTTAATTTTTAATAATTTCCTAAAAATACCGTGCTTTAGTTAATACATATGTTCCTTGAGCGACTATTTTGAAACAATTTTAATTATTGATTTGTATATCACAGGAACAGTTTATCCATCGCCTCTTTACATGAATACAATTGTTTTGCATATGTCTTTCAATGAGCTGGTTTTAATTTTTAATAATTTCCTAAAAATACCGTGCTTTAGTTAATACATATGTTCCTTGAGCGACTATTTCGAAACAATTTTAATTATTGATTTTTATATCACAGAAACAGTTTATCCATCGCCTCTTTACATGAATACAATTGTTTTGCATATGTCTTTCAATGAGCTGGTTTTAATTTTTAATAATTTCCTAAAAATACCGTGCTTTAGTTAATACATAATATGTTCCTTGAGCGACTATTTCTAAACAATTTTAAATATTAATTTGTATATCACAGGAACAGTTTATCCATCGCCTCTTTACATGAATACAATTGTTTTGCATATGTCTTTCAATGAGCTGGTTTTAATTTTTAATAATTTCCTAAAAATACCGTGCTTTAGTTAATACATATGTTCCATGAGCGACTATTTCGAAACAATTTTAATTATTGATTGGTATATCACAGAAACAGTTTATCCATCGCCTCTTTACATGAATACAATTGTTTTGCATATGTCTTTCAATGAGCTGGTTTTAATTTTTAATAATTTCCTAAAAATACCGTGCTTTAGTTAATACATATGTTCCTTGAGCGACTATTTCTAAACAATTTTAATTATTGATTTGCATATCACAGGAACAGTTTATCCATCGCTTCTTTACATGAATACAATTGTTTTGCATATGTCTTTCAATGAGCTGGTTTTAATTTTTAATAATTTCCTAAAAATACCGTGCTTTAGTTAATACATATGTTCCCTGAGCGACTATTTTGAAACAATTTTAATTATTGATTTGTATATCACAGGAACAGTTTATCCATCGCCTCTTTACATGAATACAATTGTTTTGCATATGTCTTTTAATGAGCTGGTTTTAATTTTTAATAATTTCCTAAAAATACCGTGCTTTAGTTAATACATATGTTCCTTGAGCGACTATTTCGAAACAATTTTAATTATAGATTTGTATATCACAGGAACAGTTTATCCATCGCTTCTTTACATAAATACAATTGTTTTGCATATGTCTTTCAATGAGCTGGTTTTAATTTTTAATAATTTCCTAAAAATACCGTGCTTTAGTTAATACATATGTTCCTTGAGCGACTATTTCGAAACAATTTTAATTATAGATTTGTATATCACAGGAACAGTTTATCCATCGCTTCTTTACATAAATACAATTGTTTTGCATATGTCTTTCAATGAGCTGGTTTTAATTTTTAATAATTTCCTAAAAATACCATGCTTTAGTTAATACATATGTTCCTTGAGCGACTATTTCTGAACAATTTTAATTATTGATTTGTATATCACAGGAACAGTTTATCCATCGCCTCTTTACATGAATACAATTGTTTTGCATATGTCTTTCAAAGAGCTGGTTTTAATTTTTAATAATTTCCTAAAAATACCGTGCTTTAGTTAATACATATGTTCCTTGAGCGACTATTTCGAAACAATTTCAATTATTGATTTGTATATCACAGGAACAGTTTATCCATCGCCTCTTTACATGAATACAATTGTTTTGCATATGTCTTTTAATGAGCTGGTTTTAATTTTTAATAATTTCCTAAAAATACCGTGCTTTAGTTAATACATATGTTCCTTGAGCGACTATTTCGAAACAATTTTAATTATAGATTTGTATATCACAGGAACAGTTTATCCATCGCCTCTTTACATGAATACAATTGTTTTGCATATGTCTTTCAATGAGCTGGTTTTAATTTTTAATAATTTCCTAAAAATACCGTGCTTTAGTTAATACATATGTTCCTTGAGCGACTATTTCGAAACAATTTCAATTATTGATTTGTATATCACAGGAACAGTTTATCCATCGCCTCTTTACATGAATACAATTGTTTTGCATATGTCTTTCAATGAGCTGGTTTTAATTTTTAATAATTTCCTAAAAATACCGTGCTTTAGTTAATACATATGTTCCTTGAGCGACTATTTCGAAACAATTTTAATTATTGATTTTTATATCACAGAAACAGTTTATCCATCGCCTCTTTACATGAATACAATTGTTTTGCATATGTCTTTCAATGAGCTGGTTTTAATTTTTAATAATTTCCTAAAAATACCGTGCTTTAGTTAATACATATGTTCCTTGAGCGACTATTTCGAAACAATTTTAATTATTGATTTTTATATCACAGAAACAGTTTATCCATCGCCTCTTTACATGAATACAATTGTTTTGCATATGTCTTTCAATGAGCTGGTTTTAATTTTTAATAATTTCCTAAAAATACCGTGCTTTAGTTAATACATATGTTCCTTGAGCGACTATTTCTGAACAATTTTAATTATTGATTTGTATATCACAGGAACAGTTTATCTATCGCCTCTTTACATGAATACAATTGTTTTGCATATGTCTTTCAATGAGCTGGTTTTAATTTTTAATAATTTCCTAAAAATACCGTGCTTTAGTTAATACATATGTTCCTTGAGCGACTATTTCTGAACAATTTTAATTATTGATTGGTATATCACAGGAACAGTTTATCCATCGCCTCTTTACATGAATACAATTGTTTTGCATATGTCTTTCAATGAGCTGGTTTTAATTTTTAATAATTTCCTAAAAATACCGTGCTTTAGTTAATACATATGTTCCTTGAGCGACTATTTTGAAACAATTTTAATTATTGATTTGTATATCACAGGAACAGTTTATCCATCGCCTCTTTACATGAATACAATTGTTTTGCATATGTCTTTCAATGAGCTGGTTTTAATTTTTAATAATTTCCTAAAAATACCGTGCTTTAGTTAATACATATGTTCCTTGAGCGACTATTTCGAAACAATTTTAATTATTGATTTTTATATCACAGAAACAGTTTATCCATCGCCTCTTTACATGAATACAATTGTTTTGCATATGTCTTTCAATGAGCTGGTTTTAATTTTTAATAATTTCCTAAAAATACCGTGCTTTAGTTAATACATAATATGTTCCTTGAGCGACTATTTCTAAACAATTTTAAATATTAATTTGTATATCACAGGAACAGTTTATCCATCGCCTCTTTACATGAATACAATTGTTTTGCATATGTCTTTCAATGAGCTGGTTTTAATTTTTAATAATTTCCTAAAAATACCGTGCTTTAGTTAATACATATGTTCCATGAGCGACTATTTCGAAACAATTTTAATTATTGATTGGTATATCACAGAAACAGTTTATCCATCGCCTCTTTACATGAATACAATTGTTTTGCATATGTCTTTCAATGAGCTGGTTTTAATTTTTAATAATTTCCTAAAAATACCGTGCTTTAGTTAATACATATGTTCCTTGAGCGACTATTTCTAAACAATTTTAATTATTGATTTGCATATCACAGGAACAGTTTATCCATCGCTTCTTTACATGAATACAATTGTTTTGCATATGTCTTTCAATGAGCTGGTTTTAATTTTTAATAATTTCCTAAAAATACCGTGCTTTAGTTAATACATATGTTCCCTGAGCGACTATTTTGAAACAATTTTAATTATTGATTTGTATATCACAGGAACAGTTTATCCATCGCCTCTTTACATGAATACAATTGTTTTGCATATGTCTTTTAATGAGCTGGTTTTAATTTTTAATAATTTCCTAAAAATACCGTGCTTTAGTTAATACATATGTTCCTTGAGCGACTATTTCGAAACAATTTTAATTATAGATTTGTATATCACAGGAACAGTTTATCCATCGCTTCTTTACATAAATACAATTGTTTTGCATATGTCTTTCAATGAGCTGGTTTTAATTTTTAATAATTTCCTAAAAATACCGTGCTTTAGTTAATACATATGTTCCTTGAGCGACTATTTCGAAACAATTTTAATTATAGATTTGTATATCACAGGAACAGTTTATCCATCGCTTCTTTACATAAATACAATTGTTTTGCATATGTCTTTCAATGAGCTGGTTTTAATTTTTAATAATTTCCTAAAAATACCATGCTTTAGTTAATACATATGTTCCTTGAGCGACTATTTCTGAACAATTTTAATTATTGATTTGTATATCACAGGAACAGTTTATCCATCGCCTCTTTACATGAATACAATTGTTTTGCATATGTCTTTCAAAGAGCTGGTTTTAATTTTTAATAATTTCCTAAAAATACCGTGCTTTAGTTAATACATATGTTCCTTGAGCGACTATTTCGAAACAATTTCAATTATTGATTTGTATATCACAGGAACAGTTTATCCATCGCCTCTTTACATGAATACAATTGTTTTGCATATGTCTTTTAATGAGCTGGTTTTAATTTTTAATAATTTCCTAAAAATACCGTGCTTTAGTTAATACATATGTTCCTTGAGCGACTATTTCGAAACAATTTTAATTATAGATTTGTATATCACAGGAACAGTTTATCCATCGCCTCTTTACATGAATACAATTGTTTTGCATATGTCTTTCAATGAGCTGGTTTTAATTTTTAATAATTTCCTAAAAATACCGTGCTTTAGTTAATACATATGTTCCTTGAGCGACTATTTCGAAACAATTTCAATTATTGATTTGTATATCACAGGAACAGTTTATCCATCGCCTCTTTACATGAATACAATTGTTTTGCATATGTCTTTCAATGAGCTGGTTTTAATTTTTAATAATTTCCTAAAAATACCGTGCTTTAGTTAATACATATGTTCCTTGAGCGACTATTTCGAAACAATTTTAATTATTGATTTTTATATCACAGAAACAGTTTATCCATCGCCTCTTTACATGAATACAATTGTTTTGCATATGTCTTTCAATGAGCTGGTTTTAATTTTTAATAATTTCCTAAAAATACCGTGCTTTAGTTAATACATATGTTCCTTGAGCGACTATTTCTGAACAATTTTAATTATTGATTTGTATATCACAGGAACAGTTTATCTATCGCCTCTTTACATGAATACAATTGTTTTGCATATGTCTTTCAATGAGCTGGTTTTAATTTTTAATAATTTCCTAAAAATACCGTGCTTTAGTTAATACATATGTTCCTTGAGCGACTATTTCTGAACAATTTTAATTATTGATTGGTATATCACAGGAACAGTTTATCCATCGCCTCTTTACATGAATACAATTGTTTTGCATATGTCTTTCAATGAGCTGGTTTTAATTTTTAATAATTTCCTAAAAATACCGTGCTTTAGTTAATACATATGTTCCTTGAGCGACTATTTTGAAACAATTTTAATTATTGATTTGTATATCACAGGAACAGTTTATCCATCGCCTCTTTACATGAATACAATTGTTTTGCATATGTCTTTCAATGAGCTGGTTTTAATTTTTAATAATTTCCTAAAAATACGGTGCTTTAGTTAATACATATGTTCCTTGAGCGACTATTTCGAAACAATTTTAATTATTGATTTTTATATCACAGAAACAGTTTATCCATCGCCTCTTTACATGAATACAATTGTTTTGCATATTATGTCTTTCAATGAGCTGGTTTTAATTTTTAATAATTTCCTAAAAATACCGTGCTTTAGTTAATACATAATATGTTCCTTGAGCGACTATTTTGAAACAATTTTAATTATTGATTTGTATATCACAGGAACAGTTTATCCATCGCCTCTTTACATGAATACAATTGTTTTGCATATGTCTTTCAATGAGCTGGTCTTAATTTTTAATAATTTCCTAAAAATACCGTGCTTTAGTTAATACATATGTTCCTTGAGCGACTATTTCGAAACAATTTTAATTATTGATTTTTATATCACAGAAACAGTTTATCCATCGCCTCTTTACATGAATACAATTGTTTTGCATATGTCTTTCAATGAGCTGGTTTTAATTTTTAATAATTTCCTAAAAATACCGTGCTTTAGTTAATACATATGTTCCTTGAGCGACTATTTCTGAACAATTTTAATTATTGATTTGTATATCACAGGAACAGTTTATCTATCGCCTCTTTACATGAATACAATTGTTTTGCATATGTCTTTCAATGAGCTGGTTTTAATTTTTAATAATTTCCTAAAAATACCGTGCTTTAGTTAATACATATGTTCCTTGAGCGACTATTTCTGAACAATTTTAATTATTGATTGGTATATCACAGGAACAGTTTATCCATCGCCTCTTTACATGAATACAATTGTTTTGCATATGTCTTTCAATGAGCTGGTTTTAATTTTTAATAATTTCCTAAAAATACCGTGCTTTAGTTAATACATATGTTCCTTGAGCGACTATTTTGAAACAATTTTAATTATTGATTTGTATATCACAGGAACAGTTTATCCATCGCCTCTTTACATGAATACAATTGTTTTGCATATGTCTTTCAATGAGCTGGTTTTAATTTTTAATAATTTCCTAAAAATACCGTGCTTTAGTTAATACATATGTTCCTTGAGCGACTATTTCGAAACAATTTTAATTATTGATTTTTATATCACAGAAACAGTTTATCCATCGCCTCTTTACATGAATACAATTGTTTTGCATATGTCTTTCAATGAGCTGGTTTTAATTTTTAATAATTTCCTAAAAATACCGTGCTTTAGTTAATACATAATATGTTCCTTGAGCGACTATTTCTAAACAATTTTAAATATTAATTTGTATATCACAGGAACAGTTTATCCATCGCCTCTTTACATGAATACAATTGTTTTGCATATGTCTTTCAATGAGCTGGTTTTAATTTTTAATAATTTCCTAAAAATACCGTGCTTTAGTTAATACATATGTTCCATGAGCGACTATTTCGAAACAATTTTAATTATTGATTGGTATATCACAGAAACAGTTTATCCATCGCCTCTTTACATGAATACAATTGTTTTGCATATGTCTTTCAATGAGCTGGTTTTAATTTTTAATAATTTCCTAAAAATACCGTGCTTTAGTTAATACATATGTTCCTTGAGCGACTATTTCTAAACAATTTTAATTATTGATTTGCATATCACAGGAACAGTTTATCCATCGCTTCTTTACATGAATACAATTGTTTTGCATATGTCTTTCAATGAGCTGGTTTTAATTTTTAATAATTTCCTAAAAATACCGTGCTTTAGTTAATACATATGTTCCCTGAGCGACTATTTTGAAACAATTTTAATTATTGATTTGTATATCACAGGAACAGTTTATCCATCGCCTCTTTACATGAATACAATTGTTTTGCATATGTCTTTTAATGAGCTGGTTTTAATTTTTAATAATTTCCTAAAAATACCGTGCTTTAGTTAATACATATGTTCCTTGAGCGACTATTTCGAAACAATTTTAATTATAGATTTGTATATCACAGGAACAGTTTATCCATCGCTTCTTTACATAAATACAATTGTTTTGCATATGTCTTTCAATGAGCTGGTTTTAATTTTTAATAATTTCCTAAAAATACCGTGCTTTAGTTAATACATATGTTCCTTGAGCGACTATTTCGAAACAATTTTAATTATAGATTTGTATATCACAGGAACAGTTTATCCATCGCTTCTTTACATAAATACAATTGTTTTGCATATGTCTTTCAATGAGCTGGTTTTAATTTTTAATAATTTCCTAAAAATACCATGCTTTAGTTAATACATATGTTCCTTGAGCGACTATTTCTGAACAATTTTAATTATTGATTTGTATATCACAGGAACAGTTTATCCATCGCCTCTTTACATGAATACAATTGTTTTGCATATGTCTTTCAAAGAGCTGGTTTTAATTTTTAATAATTTCCTAAAAATACCGTGCTTTAGTTAATACATATGTTCCTTGAGCGACTATTTCGAAACAATTTCAATTATTGATTTGTATATCACAGGAACAGTTTATCCATCGCCTCTTTACATGAATACAATTGTTTTGCATATGTCTTTTAATGAGCTGGTTTTAATTTTTAATAATTTCCTAAAAATACCGTGCTTTAGTTAATACATATGTTCCTTGAGCGACTATTTCGAAACAATTTTAATTATAGATTTGTATATCACAGGAACAGTTTATCCATCGCCTCTTTACATGAATACAATTGTTTTGCATATGTCTTTCAATGAGCTGGTTTTAATTTTTAATAATTTCCTAAAAATACCGTGCTTTAGTTAATACATATGTTCCTTGAGCGACTATTTCGAAACAATTTCAATTATTGATTTGTATATCACAGGAACAGTTTATCCATCGCCTCTTTACATGAATACAATTGTTTTGCATATGTCTTTCAATGAGCTGGTTTTAATTTTTAATAATTTCCTAAAAATAACGTGCTTTAGTTAATACATATGTTCCTAGAGCGACTATTTTAAAACAATTTTAATTATTGATTTGTATATCACAGGAACAGTTTATCCATCGCCTGTTTACATGAATACAATTGTTTTGCATATGTCTTTCAATGAGCTGGTTTTAATTTTTAATAATTTCCTAAAAATACCGTGCTTTAGTTAATACATATGTTCCTTGAGCGACTATTTTAAAACAATTTTAATTATTGATTTGTATATCACAGGAACAGTTTATCCATCGCCTCTTTACATGAATACAATTGTTTTGCATATGTCTTTCAATGAGCTGGTTTTAATTTTTAATAATTTCCTAAAAATACCGTGCTTTAGTTAATACATATGTTCCTTGAGCGACTATTTCTAAACAATTTTAATTATTGATTGGTATATCACAGGAACAGTTTATCCATCGCCTCTTTACATGAATACAATTGTTTTGCATATGTCTTTCAATGAGCTGGTTTTAATTTTTAATAATTTCCTAAAAATACCGTGCTTTAGTTAATACATATGTTCCTTGAGCGACTATTTCGAAACAATTTTAATTATTGATTTTTATATCACAGAAACAGTTTATCCATCGCCTCTTTACATGAATACAATTGTTTTGCATATGTCTTTCAATGAGCTGGTTTTAATTTTTAATAATTTCCTAAAAATACCGTGCTTTAGTTAATACATATGTTCCTTGAGCGACTATTTCTAAACAATTTTAATTATTGATTGGTATATCACAGGAACAGTTTATCCATCGCCTCTTTACATGAATACAATTGTTTTGCATATGTCTTTCAATGAGCTGGTTTTAATTTTTAATAATTTCCTAAAAATACCGTGCTTTAGTTAATACATATGTTCCTTGAGCGATTATTTCTGAACAATTTTAATTATTGATTTGTATATCACAGGAACAGTTTATCCATCGCCTCTTTACATGAATACAATTGTTTTGCATATGTCTTTCAATGAGCTGGTTTTAATTTTTAATAGTTTCCTAAAAATACCGTGCTTTAGTTAATACATATGTTCCTTGAGCGACTATTTCTGAACAATTTTAATTATTGATTTGTATATCACAGGAACAGTTTATCCATCGCCTCTTTACATGAATACAATTGTTTTGCATATGTCTTTCAATGAGCTGGTTTTAATTTTTAATAATTTCCTAAAAATACCGTGCTTTAGTTAATACATATGTTCCTTGAGCGACTATTTCTGAACAATTTTAATTATTGATTTGTATATCACAGAAACAGTTTATCCATCGCCT
The DNA here is from genome assembly GCA_947652605.1 of Elmis aenea. Lineage (NCBI taxonomy): Eukaryota > Metazoa > Arthropoda > Insecta > Coleoptera > Elmidae > Elmis > Elmis aenea. The sequence goes on along the minus strand of OX393578.1, from coordinate 55,230,698 downwards.
CTTTACATGAATACAATTGTTTTGCATATGTCTTTTAATGAGCTGGTTTTAATTTTTAATAATTTCCTAAAAATACCGTGCTTTAGTTAATACATATGTTCCTTGAGCGACTATTTCTAAACAATTTTAATTATTGATTGGTATATCACAGGAACAGTTTATCCATCGCCTCTTTACATAAATACAATTGTTTTGCATATGTCTTTCAATGAGCTGGTTTTAATTTTTAATAATTTCCTAAAAATACCGTGCTTTAGTTAATACATATGTTCCTTGAGCGACTATTTCTAAACAATTTTAATTATTGATTGGTATATTACAGGAACAGTTTATCCATCGCCTCTTTACATGAATACAATTGTTTTGCATATGTCTTTCAATGAGCTGGTTTTAATTTTTAATAATTTCCTAAAAATACCGTGCTTTAGTTAATACATATGTTCCTTGAGCGACTATTTTAAAACAATTTTAATTATTGATTTGTATATCACAGGAACAGTTTATCCATCGCCTCTTTACATGAATACAATTGTTTTGCATATGTCTTTCAATGAGCTGGTTTTAATTTTTAATAATTTCCTAAAAATACCGTGCTTTAGTTAATACATATGTTCCTTGAGCGACTATTTCGAAACAATTTCAATTATTGATTTGTATATCACAGGAACAGTTTATCCATCGCCTCTTTACATGAATACAATTGTTTTGCATATGTCTTTCAATGAGCTGGTTTTAATTTTTAATAATTTCCTAAAAATACCGTGCTTTAGTTAATACATATGTTCCTTGAGCGACTATTTCTAAACAATTTTAATTATTGATTTGTATATCACAGTAACAGTTTATCCATCGCCTCTTTACATGAATACAATTGTTTTGCATATGTCTTTCAATGAGCTGGTTTTAATTTTTAATAATTTCCTAAAAATACCGTGCTTTAGTTAATACATATGTTCCTTGAGCGACTATTTCGAAACAATTTTAATTATTGATTTTTATATCACAGAAACAGTTTATCCATCGCCTCTTTACATGAATACAATTGTTTTGCATATGTCTTTCAATGAGCTGGTTTTAATTTTTAATAATTTCCTAAAAATACCGTGCTTTAGTTAATACATATGTTCCTTGAGCGACTATTTCTGAACAATTTTAATTATTGATTTGTATATCACAGGAACAGTTTATCCATCGTCTCTTTACATGAATACAATTGTTTTGCATATGTCTTTCAATGAGCTGGTTTTAATTTTTAATAATTTCCTAAAAATACCATGCTTTAGTTAATACATATGTTCCTTGAGCGACTATTTCTAAACAATTTTAATTATTGATTGGTATATCACAGGAACAGTTTATCCATCGCCTCTTTACATGAATACAATTGTTTTGCATATGTCTTTCAATAAGCTGGTTTTAATTTTTAATAATTTCCTAAAAATACCGTGCTTTAGTTAATACATATGTTCCTTGAGCGACTATTTCGAAACAATTTTAATTATTGATTTTTATATCACAGAAACAGTTTATCCATCGCCTCTTTACATGAATACAATTGTTTTGCATATGTCTTTCAATGAGCTGGTTTTAATTTTTAATAATTTCCTAAAAATACCGTGCTTTAGTTAATACATATGTTCCTTGAGCGACTATTTCTAAACAATTTTAATTATTGATTGGTATATCACAGGAACAGTTTATCCATCGCCTCTTTACATGAATACAATTGTTTTGCATATGTCTTTCAATGAGCTGGTTTTAATTTTTAATAATTTCCTAAAAATACCGTGCTTTAGTTAATACATATGTTCCTTGAGCGACTATTTCGAAACAATTTTAATTATTGATTGGTATATCACAGAAACAGTTTATCCATCGCCTCTTTACATGAATACAATTGTTTTGCATATGTCTTTCAATGAGCTGGTTTTAATTTTTAATGATTTCCTAAAAATACCGTGCTTTAGTTAATACATATGTTCCTTGAGCGACTATTTCTAAACAATTTTAATTATTGATTTGTATATCACAGGAACAGTTTATCCATCGCCTCTTTACATGAATACAATTGTTTTGCATATGTCTTTCAAAGAGCTGGTTTTAATTTTTAATAATTTCCTAAAAATACCGTGCTTTAGTTAATACATATGTTCCTTGAGCGACTATTTCGAAACAATTTTAATTATAGATTTGTATATCAAAGGAACAGTTTATCCATCGCCTCTTTACATGAATACAATTGTTTTGCATATGTCTTTCAATGAGCTGGTTTTAATTTTTAATAATTTCCTAAAAATACCGTGCTTTAGTTAATACATATGTTCCTTG